>NW_024121148.1:732168-762464 GCF_016745375.1 Pimephales promelas
CATTTCTTTCCTTTGCTGTGGTCCTGCTTAAAAATCGAACGTTTCTGTTTGTCTTTTCCAACCTAGCTCGCACCAGTGCCGTGATGGCAGAGTTTGGGAGGTTTTACGAGCAGCAGTACGCCGTGGCTTTGTTCAACTGTGTGCGCTTTGAGATCGAAGGAGGAGGGAATGTCCAGACACAACTACTACATAGAAAGGTAAAGCCCCTCATATTTCCATGAATTTCACCTTTACATCCCAGAACAAAAATAAAATGGCAAAGAAATGCCCACCCCATATTAAAATGAGGTAAGTAATAAGCCTCCTTGCTTTTTCTTCCTTTTTTTTGGGACATTTCATTTGGAGGCTCTTATTGACATTGAATCTGTAAAGAGGAAGTGGAACAAATTTCACACAAGTTAAATAACCGTAACAAAGACCTGAATAGCACACGCACATAAAAGCACATAAAGACTTAATTCGCCATTCACCTGATGAATCAAAGGATCTTGGGTAGTCTGAGTCAGCTCCTTTTCAATCACATTTATGCTGGTGCTGGTGCCAACCCACATTTCCACTGACTTGAGTGATGAATATTGACATAACTAACAACATAAGCGGCTCACAAATGAACTGAGCGTTACTGTCTTTGTTTGTTTTTATTTGGGAAAAAATAATGAATTGTTGATGCAACTGTCAAGAGCATATCAATCCATTCAAATAAGTAATATTAGCAAATCTATATTTTATTAATATAGACAGGGGAAACATTAATGTCGCTGGACCTTCTGTCCATCAACGGGTAATGTATTGCCCCCTTGGGCATTCCCAGTGTAGACTATTTAGTAGTTTTGAAAACTTTACTTGTTTGGATGTTCTCCCTTTCTCCTGGCCTCGGATGCTAATTGTTTCTGGTTTGAGGTCAGCAGATCTAAGGAGCCTAAAGCAGCTTTTCTGCTGTGGAAAAATGGATCAAATAGTTTTTGATCAAACAGCAGCACACTGGCTACTTTTACATGCAACCAAATAATCGATTAGGATTTGACAGCTCAGTCAGACTGAAAGCCTTCATGTAAACAACTTAATTGATCCAATTGAGCTCCTGAAATTTCTTTAGGATTGAAAGGGGTGGTTCGTTCCTTTTCTCATCCAATCGAGAGATTGCGTATGTGCAATGACTTTGAAATGGCAAAATGACGTATGATGCGCGGAACGTGCTGCAGTTGTTAAAAGAAATGTTAAATGACTTGTGTTATTCTAAATTCGCCTACCACTTTATCGTCTGTGAATGGAATTCCCATCAGTCCTCACTTCATACTCTCATCCACTGATACTGGGCGCAGGAAGGGGTGTTTTTACTATTTGCTAAATATAAGCAGCATGGCATAACAGTTCATGTCCTTGTCGTTTCCTAATCAGGACCCGAAATGGATAAATATTAAGTCTGCTCTTCAAAACAAAGAAACGAGCAATGGAGAACAGCACAAATAGCGGGAAACTGTTCATTCATGCAGTGTGTGCATGTCAAATAATCAATTCTGATTAGAAGCTTGTGGGATATAAACGCACACATCAACCCGATCACTTTATTTATCGTTCATGTAAACACTACGTTCGGATTCATCAATCATAATGAATACATTCGGATTGAAACAAAAGGTGTGCATGTAAACAGCAACTGTCAGTTTGAATTGGGCTTGAGAGATGATCTTGCGAAGAAACTGAGTCCCCCGGTTGTCTTAACTAATCTGGAGACCAAAGAGAAAAAAAGTTCACAATTGAAGGCTGCTGAGTTTTTAAACTTTCAAACAGTCAATTGTCCATGATGTCATTGATCTCAACTCCACACAGAAATCGAGACCACAGCCAAGAAAAACATTTCTCAAGAACTGTGCACAATCATTTTTGAAGTCCCTCAATTGTTTTGAGCCAAGACAGCTGGACTTTAAAATATTTGTCTGTATGTTTTTTGGATTTTGTTTCAAAGATTAACCAATTAACCCTGTTCAAAGGCATGTTCACTCACCGAGGGCATCCATTAGCAGAACTCTGTGGTTTTGATTGTAGACATAACACAACCTTGAATGCCTTTTATGTACCAATTGCTCTGCCCATTTCTTATTTTAGGCTGAATCACTGAGATCAATGTTATATAAACACATCTTGAGCTAGCCTTTTTGTTATTCCAGACTGTTGGGAGTGTTTCATGTTGGTCTTCTAAACATCATTCATTGTATTGTTTAGTCATGCTTTCTTCTTGGACAATGATTTTGATTCACATTCATTTAAAATGTTTGTTCCCATCACAGGACCCTCTTAAGAACAAGTCCATCTTCTCCGGAGGTCTGTTTCAGTATCTGGAAGAGAGCAAGAAATGGAGGAGTCGCTTTTTGTACGTGGGCGACTCTTACAACATTGGCTTGTATGAGAGCAAAGCGGTGAGTGTAAACTGCTGAGTGTTTTTTGTGTATATATATATATATATTCACCACAAACACACCCAGCTCAGATAATTAAATGTTAACATTCAGATAGGGAAGCACTGATGTGAAAATTGTGGGCGATATCGATAACCAATATTATTGCTGTTATGGCTGATACCGATATTTACCAATGTCGATATCTCTGTATAGAAAACACATAGGATTGAGGATTAGGGCTGTACGATATTGGTAAAAAATGCGATATTTTATTTTTCTGTGATACAAAAGCAATTTCACCAGATGACTTGAAGCTCAATTTGGAAAGAATGAATCATTCTAGAATGACTGGGGTGGTTTTGTCATGGAGTAAATCCATATAGACGGCACACGTTGTGTGATTATCCAGGCATTTTAGGACATCGCACTTGTCACGACACAGAAAACATTTCATCCCTTGATATATATATTTTTTGTTTATTGAAAGTGTGGCTTATGCCATCTGCTTGTATGGAAAGCTTTTTAGAGAAGATAAGGCAACTTTATTTTAGCACAATTCACAAAAAAAAACTTTGGTCTTCCGACCTTTTACCAACAGATATTCAGTCAACTCTATTCATTAATATGCGTGAGGGAGGGAACTAGAGAGAGAGAGAGAGCAAGACTGTTTGAAGACGGTGAGTGCGCGCGCGACTGTGGCTTTCACTCCCCCTGCTCGTTCTATTAAACAAGCACTACAGTCAGTCATCTATCACTCGCCGGTCAAATAAGGCTTTGGCGGGACAAAAATACGCCTAAGGCTGACAGAAAACAGCGCGCAAGTTCCAGTCTTGCACTTGATGTTTAAACTGACAGGACTTGCACTTGTAATGTATGCGCTCATGCAAAAACAAACATCCCCGCCCCCACATTCACATCTACACACACGTCAAATATCGGCGGCTGATATCGTGTACCACTACATTAAGATAATTTTTCTTTTGCTTAGCTTGCCTTATTGTTATTGGACCTCACTTAAATTGCATTGCTGTTAGTGGACATGTACTGTATGTCATTTCCCCAGCTGCAGATGGATTCTGAAAGGTCTGCTTCCTCTACAGGCACATGATCGAGGTCTACAGTCCAAAGGGGTCATTAACTGTGCCGGGTATAGAGCCCTAACCTCTATGGAGGAGTACCTGGAGCTTCTTAACAATAACCTGAGTGGTAAGAAATGAATTAATTTAATAAATAAATAACATGATACAAAAATAAGTTGTTTAGAAAATCTTAGAATTCTTATAGGAATGTAGTACAAAATCATTTTTTAAAGTCCAAGTAGGGTTTAAAAATTATATGTACATTAGGAGGAAATAAAAAACGTAATTACAGAATTACTGATTTATCTTGAAAATGTAACACATTATTTAAAGCTTTTATGTATAATGCATTTAAATGTATTAATAATGTTAGTTACAATGCATGTTAATGCATTAAAAGATTTGCACATTCCTCAGTACATCCGAAATTATTTTTGTCATGTTGTCATCTAAAGCAGTGTTTCCCAACCCTGTTCCTGGCGGCATACCAACACTGCGCGTATTCTTAGTCTCCCTAATCAAACATACCTGATTCAACTCATCAGCTCATAATCAGATGGGTGTGTTTGATTAGGGTGACAAAGAATACGCGCAGCGTTGGTGTGCCGCCAGGAACAGGGTTGGGAAACACTGACTGGGGCGGCAGTGGCTCAGTGGTTCATGTGGGTTGTCTACAAACCGAAAGGTTGGTGATTCAATCCTCGGTTCCACATGAGTTCTCTGATTAGACTATACTTCTGTATACTGAGTATTCAGGGAATTTGTGTTCATCTTCTATTGTGTCTGTTGTTTTAGATCCAAAGGCCAAAGTGGCAAGTGCCCCATTTCTGAAGTACCCCACACAGTTTCCCCTCATCCTGTGGCATCCCTATGCCCGTCATCACTACTTCTGTGTGATGACAGAGAAAGAACAGAAGAAGTGGCATGCCGTCTTCCAGGACTGTGTGAGACACAGCAACAACGGTGAGTCACCATCACAATGAATGACAAAAAAAAGTCCTGCTGTTTTGACATAACACATTTATTTTTAGTTTTTTAGTGTATCTGCTTTAAAAAGAGTTTAAAAAGATCTTTCTTATCTACTCATTTAAATCACATTCACAGAACACAGTGGTTGTGTTGCTTTGTGCGCACTAAAGATGCACATTGTCGAGAGTGTACCTCTAGTTTGTTTGGGGGAAATTAAAAACGATGTAGAAGTAGATTTTGCCAGATCAACTACTTTGCTGTGCTCCAAAATTACATGAAAACCGAGCTTTGAGAACATTTGTGTACTCTGTTATTTCTGATTTACTTTACTACAACAAGATTTGAGACTATCCTCCCTGTCAATGAAACATAATCTATTAGGGGTGGGAATCTCTAAACCTCACGATTAGATTCGATTACAATTCAAAGGGCTGCGATTCAATGCTAAATCAATTATCGATTATCTTAATCTTTTTTTTATTGTGACTATAAATACTTTGCTTTAAAAGTACAAAGTAATGACCCATAAAGAATTAACATACAATATATTTTATTAACATTGCAAAGAACCAACAGAAAAATAAATGTGTGCCTGAGCTAGCAGCATACTTGTAAATTAATAATATAACAACGACTGGTACAGCCTAGTGTTTTTCCTCCTCTGGGTGGAAACGTGTAATATAGCTTTTCATATTTGTTGTGTTTCCGAAATATTACTCTACAAAGCTTACAACTAGTGGGCTTTTCCACACGTCAGCTATTAACGAGGAGGGTGTTTGGATTTTGTGCTCAGCCATCGTGTCTCTGTTCTGTGCACGCCTCAGACGGTCGGGGCACTGCAGTTCGGAGTTCCGTCTTTCACGTTCTGTCAATTCTACGTTATTATAAATGCAAATCTATTGATTTTAACGATTTTTGACATTTGTGAATCGATTCAGAATCGTCCATGTCCGCATTGCGATGCATATAAAGGCCAATTTATACTTCTGCGTCGAGGGTACGCTGTAATGTGCGGCGTTGGCTACGCACGTAGGCGACGCCGTTATGAGCATTTATACTTCTGCGTTCAGGTCTTGTTGCTCTGCAGTACTGCTCCAAAACGCTAGTTGGCGGCGGAGAGTTTTAATGTTCCACTGTGTTTAGATTCCTCGCGGCTAGGGTACTACAAGCAATAGCGATTGAAAGAGAGTGGATCATGTTGGAGTTGGAGCTTATTGAGGTGGAAAAACAGTTCACTTTAGTGAAATTACTAAAACTGAAAGGCAGAAATGAGAGAAGACGTCGGAGGAGATGGTACGTGTGGAAATCATAGACAGTGATGGAAATGCGTGAGAAGGTACGTGTGGAAATGCGTAGGAGGAAATGCGTGAGAAGGTACGTGTGGAAATGCGTAGGAGGAAATGCGTGAGAAGGTACGTGTGGAAATGCGTAGGAGGAAATGCGTGAGAAGGTACGTGCGGAAATGCGTAGGAGGAAATGCGATGTTACCAAGCCGACCAATCACCGATCTTGCGGTCCGCGTCGCCGCGACGTGTAGTTACATTTTTGAGGAGGTGCGCGTCAGGCGACGGCGAAGGGTACGCGCAATGGGACGCGTCTGTGCGTATGCTACGCCGTACCTACTGCGCGCACCCTACGCAGAAGTATAAATAGGCCTTAAGAGAGTCAATTTTTTTTTTTTTTACCCCTATAATCTATAAAGTCTCTCCTTTTGTAATAATTCATAGTATTATAATACCTTCAGCTCCACCCTCAAATCTTCTGGCTCATTGTCATATTTCAAATCGCACCACAGGGTGTGTGTCTGTGTTTGTGAGGGGGGGGGGAAGGTTAACACAGGTTGAAATGTTGAATGCCTTTGAAATTACTTAAAAGGGATACTCCACCCAAAAATGAAAATTCTGTCATTTACTCACCCTCAAGTTGTTGTAAACCTGTACGAGTTTCTTTCTTCTGCTTAGCACAAATGAAGATATTTTGAAGAACGATTGGAACTTTGGTGCCACTGACTTTCATAGTATTTTTTTCTACTATGGAAGTCAATGGCGCAAAACAACTGTTTGGTTCCAATTGTTCTTCAAAATATTTTCCTTTGTGTTCAGCAGAAGAAAGAAACTCATACAGGTTGAGGGTGAGTAAATGACGACAGAATTTTCATTTTTTACAGAATTATTCATCCTTAATGCACTGATATCAGCCCCTTTCTCACAAAGTCTTAGATCAGTAACAGATCATGTGTGAACAGGACCTTTTTAAATGTACTGGTAAAGTGGTTCCGGCAACAGAGCGAAGTTGTAAATATTACCAGTGTATGTGCTGTGTGAACGCAGAATGAAGATTACCGGTATTTTGCATGCACCAGGCCAGAACGTGCTGAATTAAGTGATTTAGGTCAATCAGAAGCCGTTGAAAGAGCAATTACTCTGGGCCATTCATACATGACACAGATGATGCATTTACTCAGCACTGATTACAAATGTCTTTTAATTGGAGTGATAATGAAACTAAAGCTCTTCTCTTCATTTGGGCTGATGAAGAGATTGGTCAACAACTATTACAACAACAAACTGTCACATATAATATAATAGCTAGCATTCTTCAGGAACAAGGTATAAGCGTCTGGTTAATTACATCATAGAGTTTACCGGTATTTTGGAACTGAATACTTTGTAAATCCAAAGAAAATGTTGTTTTATCACATGAATTAATGACGATTTAATATGTATTGGGATATAAAACAGAATATATATAAATACAACTTGCAGAGCTGCATAGCTCCAACATGTTGCCAGTCATTGACTTCTAACTGAAAATCCTTTGATCTACCTCAGGGCTTTATGGGAAGGTGTTGACATTTGGTCAGAGGCACTCTCAGTTGGGCTTGTCAAGACATGACAGCATATTACTAGCTTTGTGGATCACAAATTTTTCAAAACCAGATACCATACAATTTAGGCAGATAAATAACATCAAATACCTCTTGGTATCACTGGGATCTGAGACTGCTGAATATAATTTAGGGGTGCGTCTAATAAACCGTGAACATACATTGCTCACTGCCTATTCTGAAGAGGCCTGTAAGAATCATGAAAGTTATTTTGCATTCCTTCACACTTGTTTGTCCACTTTGAGGAAACCCAGACCCATCCTGCTCTCCTCAGTCAGAGATTGATCTTGTTAACTGGATTTTTGAATAATGACTTTCAAGCCATTCATTGGGACAGTGACCTTCCTGCTGCATTACCTGCAGAAATAATGCAAACAAATTTACTTCCATATTGTAACTTTTTTTTTTTTTTTTCATGTTTGTGACAAATGGGTGACAATGTTTTTTTTTTTTTAGGGTGGGGCATGATTTTTCTGTTAGGAGCTCATTCTGAAAAGTAGTTTGTTTTAAGGAGTAAGAATCTATTTTAACCTTGATTTTAAATGATGATGCTTCTATGATTACTTATCATATGATATTTCAATTAAACTGTACTATTGGCTTTAGATAACGGAATGGTGTATAAATAATAGCTTAAAGGCATACTCCACTTTTTTTGGAAATGGGCTTATTTTACAACTCCCCCAGAGTTAAACAGTTCGGTTTTACCGTTTATTCAGCCGATTTTCTGATATTTAGAAGAATATCAGTAACCAGACAGTTTCTTGTCTCATTGACTTCCATAAGAATATCAGTAACCAGACAGTTTCTGGTCTCATTGACTTCCATAGTAGGATACTATGGAAGTCAATGAGACAAGAAACTGTCTGGTTACTGATATTCTTCTAAATATCAAAAAATCGGCTGAATGGATTCAAAAACGGTAAAACTCGACGGTTTAACTCTCTGGGGGAGTTGTAAAATGAGCCTATTTCCAAAAAAAGTGGAGTATCCCTTTAAAACAATAGCTGTTTCAATAGTCTGCACAGCTTGCATCACCTAAAAGCATAGGTGAAGCAGGTTATTATTACATTGATAGATTTATGTAGCGTTTATTTTCCTTTTCTTCTTTTTTTTTAAATAGTGTGGCCAGTAATCATGCACAATAAGATAAGGAATGTTGACTCGTCTTCAAGAGGAAGTTTTGTTCCTCAGCCCGTTTTGCATATTGATTTAAAATTAACATGTAACTAGGGACTTCGTCCCAGATCAATATGTACGGCAAACATATGAGATCTCTAGCTTGCCTCCAGGCTTTTTAAAATCTTAAGGTGAGGTACAGCGCCTGACTCGGTAACGGGCCAAAACAGACAGTCGTGAGTGCTAGTTACATAATGAACATCATTTGTATTTGAGGCAGCAGGGAAGGGCTCTGCAAAATCCCAGAGACCTGCCTGGAGGTAGTTGCTCTGCAAATGTGAGAATGCAACTCTGTGTTTTGGCCCGGGGGTTACCAGAGGGCAGAGATCAACCACATGCAAAGCTGTGGTTTTACAGCAGGTGCTTAGTATGCTTGGGTTTTATTGCAGCAATTGACAAAATCCAGTTGAATTATACTCCATCTCGCACACACAAAGGCCTTTCATTGAGCTAAGATAAAGCAAACCACAGATGCACACTATTTTAGCTATCAGAATTTGAACTTAGTCTGTGTGTGATCCCAATACATGATCTGTCTAACCTTCTGGAATGAGACCAAAATAATGGAAAGCTTACACCATTGGTGATTCAGTGTGAAATTTAGCATTCTGAACATTTTTGTTTATGTAGTAATTGTATTCTAGTCATTGTTCTGACAATCTGTGGTGGTTGTTAGTCACTTGTTTTGTTGTAGTCATACCGGTCTCATTGGCAACTGGGACAGTTGGTAATCCATCATATCACACCCATTATGACATCATAGTATGGAGACCCATGGCAGAAAGAAAACAAACCGGTTTTTAAAACTGAAGTAGAGGAGAATTTCAGTTTTCTATATGGAATTGTTGACACTTGCAATACACCATCAGATGGCACACTTTGAATTCAGCTGAAATTTAATAACAGTCTTTTGCACTAAGTAATAGGCACCCTTTGACCATCCGTTTAGTTAACGCCCACATGTGAACCTGAAGAGCTCTTGACTTAGATATGATACTTCCCATATATGCTAAGTTAATTCTGGCATTTCTGCAGTAATTACGACAATGCAGCTTATTTTCAGACTGTGTAGAAATATTATTTTAGTTTGTGTATTGATTTTTCTTTCTTTAGTATTTTTAAATCCTTTATTATAAAGTTTGCTAATGAACCACTAGTTCCAAAGGTGATAGAATAGAAAACGTTCAAGCAAAATTAATTACGTTTCATTCAATAAAAAAAAACTCTGCACATCAGTATAGAGAAATGTTTTATTTTCTCTCTATAACCTTACCTTTACTGGACAGGACAAGTTTCTGTACAGTGAGTAGGTGTCTTGGTGTAAAAATGTGGGCAGATATCATATATTAATCACAACCTTTTTCTTTTCTTTTTTTCCTGCTTTGTTTCAATGGGCATTTTTATTAAGATTTTGACAATTTGATGTACACATTGTACGGCCCCTTTAAACTAATTTAGTTATAGATATTTATCTATAAACTTATACTGAAACCAAAAGTAAAAAATGTTTAAAATTTTAAATTAAGTGAATTTTACTTGTAAAAGCCCATCTATGGTGGAATTATTTGATTTTGCTTCCTAAAGATTTAGAAATAAATGTAATTTAAAAGCTATGTTGTCTTTGGCTTCTCATTATTGATGCATTGAGACATTTATTTTGAAACTCGTGTAGTTCTTTTGCTTTTGACCCAACTAAGAAACGCTCCAGTGAGCGAAACCGTAATGGTAAGCGTGCACACATGCGGTGGCAGAGCAACCCTGGGAACCAGCCATCCCAGGAGTCTCGGCTAACCACCGCGCAGTCCCGTGCCAGAGGAAGCCCACACTAAACTCTACCATATGTACTATTTTTGCTTGCATTGAGTTTCTCAGGCCTGCCAGCTCGCTGGAGAAAACGAGAGCAGACAGCTCTTTTTTCACCCAACATTAAACACACACACGCACACGTTCAAATTAACTTTTGATGTAAGGTGTCTCTTGGACTGTTGGTGATATTACCAGTGGATGTGTTAGGGGACAATGGGGTTTGATACTGATTATTATTATTTTTGTTTTATCAAGCCCAGAACTCTAGGGACTTTCTCCAAACAGACTGCTGACAAACACATCTAGTGTTTCCACATGGGGCTTATGCCAAGAAAAGCTAGTTATTTTCTAATTTCCTCCATATTCTGTGTTTGTGTCGCTCTCTCTCGGTCACGCGCTCTCTCTCTCTGTCGCTCTCAAAGTCTTGGAAAATGAACGCTGAGTGGATTTCCTGTTCCTGACAGACTGTTACACTCCATCCCTCCATCTCTCACTGCTGACTTCCTGTCTTTGTGCCGGCCAATCTGAAACTCACTGCAGTACACACACATTTCTAATCATCAGCTCCTGTCTTGTGAGTGTTTGTGCAGCTTGACATTGCTCATGTCCATCTGTGTTTGTCTTTCCTTGTGTAACTTTATGGATCACACTCACTTCCTGCTGGGATTAGGAAAGCAACTCTAAAAGGTTATCAATGTCCCAAAAGACTCAAATCTCCCCAAATAACAGCTGCTCAGATTGATACTTGGTATCAGCCAGAGAGCCTGACTGTTTGGTGCTGTTTGATTTATCTACATGGCAAATTGGGTTTCTTTCAGCAGCTCTGATGCACAGTGTTTACATCAGTGGTCCTTCTTGGAGTGGTCCATATTCACTTCAGTATCGTATAATTATATCATGATTTAAGTGTTTTTCCAAAAAGCCTTTTCACTTTAGGTCTTGTGTGGTTCTCTGCTTGAGTGGTGGTAGCTGTAGTTTCCATAGACTCTTATTAAATGTTGAGGTCTCCAAGTAAAGATGGTCTTTTTTTTTTTAGTGCAGTTCCTTTCCTTGAGCACAACTCATTCTTAATATCATAATTCATTCATCTTCCTGGCTGTACCCACTTAATGGACCAGCAATAAATCACTCCAAAAACTTGGTCTACCATTTTTCACCAGCTTGGAAAACCTCAAAAGCTGGTTGATTTTTACCATATGCTTGTTTTATTGGTTATTATTATCCAGTACCAGTACAATTTTTACAAACATAATAAACATGCAAGTTCCCCTCACTCCACAATAAATTATTTGAATTTAACAGTAGCCTATTTAGGAAAAAAAGGCCTATGAAAATAAAGAAATTAAATTATAGTGGCATTCATTACAAAGAACATTGTTTTAAAGCCTAAACAAATTTATTTAAAGTGAAACTGGCATTGGGCTCCTCTCTCATTTGGCACACATCCAAATGTTTCCATATTTGCATGCGTTTTGATGCTAAACTATTATTTTATTATGTAAACAAGGATTTGTACTTCATTTGTGGCCCAATATCCACCACCCAATAAAAAACCGGATCCTTCACACGCAAAAAAATGGTTTTGGAATAACACCAGTGTGACTAAGGCGGTGGTCATGCTGATCTTTGCAGACTACATATTAAACAACAGACAATTTAAATCGAGCCGAATATCTTTTCCGATGTTTGGTTGACTTTTCCTCATAGCAGAAACAACTTAAAATACCCTGACATTTATGGTCATACAGACAAGAGTAAGACATTAATAACTGGGTGTCTTTTTTTTTTACATTCAAAAATTACGACAAAACGTTTTTCAGTTGTAAAAGAAAACGCTCAGGATGTGCTTCTGCCGTCTCAGTCTGTGTGAACTGAAGCACATCACAAAAATGAACCGAAACCTAGCGTAAAGACTATTTGTAGCACGAACATGAGAAATGTCTATTAAAAACCTTTAAGTGTCTACCTTATGTTTTGCCTGTTTGCGATTTAAATGCATTGGGCTATAAATCACTTTTGAATATGTTGCTGCACGTTTCAGATGATAACAAACGCATCAGGCTGTAGTCTAAAATAAATGGTAGCCTTAGCCTAGCAAATTTTTTACGCGGACCCCCCCGGCTATTGGTCATGGACCCCACTTTGAGAACCACTAGCATCAACCATGTGAGTTTAAGAGTTGATCTGTAACATGTTATGTTTGTTGACCTCTCTAGGACTGTCGGAAGAGTCCAAGGTATCGACACCGGCTTTCACAGATGCCCTACGCCTCTACAGGCAAGCCAATGGTCACTACGGCACCTGGGACTTGATGTGTGGAAACCAACCACAGGTTAGTGAAGGTCATTCATGTTTGGAGCATCTGACAGCTCTCACAATTAAACATCCTTCACACAAAACAGGATACTTTGCATATAAAATGCATCGTTCCAGTGATGGTTTCATTTCATACTGCAACTTGTACAGTATATTTAGTGATTTTAAGGTACTGTTTAGTGCCTAGTGGGCCTCAGACACTCTCTTTGACCCATGGGAATAAGAATGGAGGAGAAATCAGAGCCTCCCTGGAAAGGACTGAGAGAGTTGTCTGCTCTGTTCTTTCCTCCTCTCTATCCCTGGGCACTTCTGTTTTCCTTGGGTCATTTGGATTGAGTTCTCTCTGAATGTTCTCAATCTTGGCTTTATGTGTCCCAGACAGGTGGGAGGGTACCCAGACTTTGTCTGAGGTGTGGCTGACACTCTCAAAGTAACTATTTCACTGAGAACTTTGGCAATGGAGAATCTAGGTCAAAAACCAGGTTTACCTGCTAAAGGTGGTCAAGTTGTGTTTCAAAGTCATCTACCTGTCCTAACCAGCCATGTCTGACAGGTTAAGTTTGTAATGAAGCTCTAGACCAACAACCCAGACCAGCTAGAAACCACTTCATACCAACTTCCATCAGATGTTCGTTTAAGCTGAGGTTTAAAAAAAAAAGTAAATTTACAAGCAGACAGGTTGATCGTTTTGGCGTTGTTGCTGTGGAGACTTCGATTGACATTTGTACTGTTGCTTTAAGAGGTAGGTAGAGTATCCAAAACCTGTACACTATTATCTAATATGACCTAACCTCCATGTGTACTTAATAACATCGTTAATTTGGGCGGACCAAGTTTTTGAATAAGTAAGACAAAAATATTTGTGACATCATAACATCTTATTACCCATTTCTCCTTCCCAAACTTTAAAATAAATGCCAAAATACAATGTTTTCCATCTTTCTGTCTGACCCGAAGGCCATTTTTAAAAGACTAGCTCTTTTTAAGCTTTATCTTTAAGTCTGACGGATCACTCTGTATTTAAGATCTGCTCTAGAACGGTAGAACACAAACCCTCAATAATGTCTAAACCACCGAGCAGAGAGACAGCTGAGAATGTGTCATTAAAGGGGTGAGTTATGGTCAGGTCTGTGTGGTTTATCCTGCCGTCTCAGTCATAATATGCTGGAAATAACATTTTTAGTTTCTAATAGGTTTAGATATTAAAGTGAGCCTATCCAACTCACTTTCTTACTTGGATGCACAGATTTGAATGAAATGCAGAACAGGCAGTCATTAAAATGATTGGGTTCTGGTTGCCTAGAACACTTTCTCTCTTCTTTGCACACACGCACCCATGCAGTGCCCTTAAAGAGGACCTATAATGCATAATTGAGTTCCTTTTTTGTATTTCTTTTCCACAATCCAGCTACAATTTTTACAAAATGAATGTAGTAACTGTAATCTTGAAACGAAAGTTTATTATTAAATATTTTTTCCCTTCAAATTCTTCCTTTCTCTTCATAAAATTGCATAACACTAAAATATCCTGTTGATACTTATCCTAAATATGTAAGTTAAGTAATTTGAGTGTTTTCAAGAATATTATTCAAATTAAAATAATTTCTCACCTGCATGTGACGTTTAGTGTCATTTGATGCACATTGTGATCTGGAATTAAGCTGAAGGTTTTTCTTTTTTATGACTCTTTCAAAATATATTTTTATCAACTATATATAGTTCTGTTATTTACTTCAAAAGCGTAAACTGAATTTCATTAAATACCACTGAATATCTTTGAAATCCCATTCAATTTGTGCACATTGAAGTCTGGAGCGTCACAAGACATGCGATTTAATCAATAATTTGACGTCACTTATTGTACATTATTGTTAATGAGTTTATTTTTACCAACAGAGAGATGACCGCATCAGAAGTGTTAAGTTTTGTAGCTTACGTTGTAGTAAACCAGGATTATTCCTTTAAAAGCACACATGCACCTTCCTAAGAAATTGTTTGTTTTGGACTTTAAATGTTATGTTTTGCTCCCCGCCAGACCACACCCAGGAAATGTTTTCTATGAATGAGCTGTTTGTGTGTGTAAGCTCAATTAATACCTCTACTATGAGTTGCAAATAAAGAAGGTATTGACATTTTGTGTGTGTGAGAGACATGGTCATTCCTCCTCATCCTGCCCTCAACAGTGATATAGGGCGTCACGGTCAGCCTGGACGTGACACCATTCTGGAAACGGCTGCGTGGGCTGTTATTACTGCTGGGTGTGGGCCGTCTGTTTTTTGTTTTTCTGTGAGGGGTTTGCAGGGTGTTACTGCCCACCTGGCCCCTCTGCATTACCATGGAAACGGGCCAGTGGAGGGGGTGAAAGCCATTCTGTACTATTTACCATTGTCGGGTGAAATTGTAAGCTCATGAATCTAGGAAGAACTTAAAATGCCATTCACTCAAACATCAAACTTAAAGTTATTGATACTGGTTTGTTCACCCAAGCTTAAAACCTTTGCTGCAACAATACAATTGGCTAATTTAAGTTGAATTACTTGATTATAGCCATTACTCGCATATATGAGTGTGATCTAGAGGTGTGCAATTTTATGGATATGGTGTGGGCGGATGTTTCACAGGTGACCAGCTAATAAATGTCAGTCATTTGCTCCACACCATCACCAACAAGTCATAAAGAAGCCCCTTTTCTACTGACCTCTTGACCGCTTCCTCTCTCTCTCTCACTATCAAACACATTGGTTGATGTCAGGTAACATTAAGGTGTGAACTAATCCTAATATTTACAGTAAACGTGTCATGTTTATGGCGTGTTATTTATGATAAAACTATCTCATCCCTGAAAACACGTGAAAAGATTTCACACAGACGCGTTTCCCCATGTCAAAGGTTGTTTCTGTTCTGTCTGTCATTGCATAAACAAAGTAGCCATTTGTGATGGGCGTCTATGTTGTGGGTATGAACGCTTTAAGAATTATTCACATTTACACTTGGTCATTTAGTAGACCCTTTTATCCAAAGCGACTTACAACTGAGGACTAAACCAAGAGAGTCATCGTGAAGAGGCATTGCTCTCATTTGACTTTGTAGTTTTGCATATCTTCGGTAACCATGCCATCATAGACTGCAGACTGTAGGCTACAAAGCTGTTGGTATAAAGTTAATGATGCCCTCGTAGCTGTCTGACTGGTTTTCTAAAGCAGTATTCAAATTTTGTCATGCCATCTTTAAGTAAATTGTAGTTCCAGTTGCTGTGTAACCACTAGGTTTCAAAAGCTTTTTCCTCATTCGCATCTGTTTGTGTCTAGATTCTTGCTAACCTGGTGATGGAGACTTTGCACCCTGAACTGAGGAATCTGATCGTACCTCGGCTGAAAGGAAAACTACAACAGAGACAGAAGGACTGGATGCTGGTCGGTTCTCATATGTAAATTGTAAAGCTGTAAAAAATTAATCTTATCATTTACACAAATATATGCAAAGCATTTTTATAGTTGTATTATACTTTCTTGGAAATAGATAGATGATAGATCTATTGGTTTATAATAGATATAAAAAAGAAATGGATTCCATTTCAAGGTATAGAGAAGTATAAATTGTTAAAAGGCTCTATATATTATATATATATATATATATTATATATATATATATATATATAATATATATATAGAGAGAGCCTTTTAGAACTATTGAGCCTCGATGTGAACCCTAACACCATATATATATATATATATATATGACCTAAAAATAAATGCATGTTAGATAAATAAAAAATACAACTTCACTTTTTTTCACTGTATTAAGAACTTAAGAAATGAATGTACGGATGTGTATATCTGCTGCAGTTTGTATGAGGTTTGTTTATCATCTGTTTGTTTACCCTGTCAGATCTCAGACGCAGTATACAAGCAGGTGTTGTCACAGACACGAACTGAACACGAAGCTCTGGTTCAGGTTTGTGAGGTTGAGCGCCCCCGTCTGGACGCTGCTCTACGCACAGATATGGATCAAATCATCACGTCCAAAGAACATGTTTCCGGAAAGATCCGTGGTAAGAGCAGAGCCAAGCTGCCTACTATGTGGAAATCACTAGCGTTCCCTCTAGCCCCCAATCACACAAACACGCACAAATTCTTCTCTAAAGGGGTTTCTTCTCTATTTCAGTAAATACTGTTTCTGAACACTCTTACTGAAAACTCCTCTATTGCAGTCTTTTTTTCCAGGAACATACACATCACAAATTTTCTTGTTCAAATAAGTCCCACCCAAGACATGGGTTAAAAAAAAAAAGTCATGCCACATGTGCGTTGTGTAAACATGATGGTTATTTTAGTTCTAGACTAAATGTGAACATGCATTTACTCATCTCACTTGCAGGAAAACATTCAGTATTCCTCAAAATGAATAAAAACACAAAATGCAATCTCAATGTTATGCTAAACTTTTATAATTAACTATATTAAATTATAGCAAATTATACTATGTATTTCATCTTACTTTATTTATCAATGTCTTTGCTGCTGACTTTTA
The DNA here is from genome assembly GCF_016745375.1 of Pimephales promelas. The sequence continues at coordinate 749,334 of NW_024121148.1, forward strand.
ATGATTAATTCAACCATACAAAGCAAAAATTTCTTGAGGATACAGAAGGAAGTTCAACACTCTTATTTTGAAATCGAATCTATTGTTCTTTAATCCAGAATGGCAGCACAGCTGAAAGCCCTTCATAAGGCTGTCTCAGAATGTTTTTATGGATTGTGCTTTGTTTAAAAGCAGTTTAATGCTATCTTTGCCTAAATTCAGATTGTGTGAGCAAGACTCATGTCCATGCCTATGTCAAGATCCGGCCCTGTACAGCAATAATATAAAATGTGAAAAGGAATGTTTTTGAACATTCAAGCTTGAAAGTCTCATTCTTCCATATGATCCATCTTTCATTAGAATTCAGTTCCACACAGCTTAGTTCAACTATAACCTAAAAAGCCTTGACCGTCCTGCCATAATGTAGGTTTGGCAAGAGTCATTTGTTTAGCTGGGACTGTGTTCCACCGAAAATACCCGTAGCACATTTCAAGCAACATGATCTCAACAGCATGATTTTGAGTTTCTCACAATCTACATGATTGTACACACAGTCTATCTGTGTGTTTGTGAAGCCACCTTATTCTTATTGAATAATAGAGGTTGTTTTGACATTGAACAGGTGATTGTGGGAAAGCACCTGTCCTGACAGATAACAGGCCCCTTTATGTGGCAGAGTCATTGTGATCATCTTAAGCTTTTATAATTGAGTTTTTTTCTATAGTGATCTTTGTTTTGGCGCTTCAATTGAGAAGTGAGACATAACATAAGCATGAAAGTCCCTTGTAGGTCAATATGTCTCTCAAACAAGCCAGTGAATTTCACATGTGCACCAAATAGTTCACATGTAAATTTAAAGCTTAATAAACTAGTAAACTTGATTCACACACTTGAAATATGTTTGATGGTTTCACCTCTTAAGGCAAGTTCTAGCGTACTAATATTTGTCTATTTTTTTTCTTAAAGCATCGGTGTCACCCCGTGTTGAACAGCTAGTGAGGAACAAGGTTCAGCCCTACATCCACTCCATCTTAGAGGCCCTCATGGAGCCCACAAGCAGAGGATTCTCAGAAGTGCGGGACATCCTGTTCCGTGAGCTGGTGGAGATCAGCAAGAACTCAATGAATGATGGCAGCAGGGAGAAACTGGGAGAGGTGAGACAAGACCTTGATTAACAACATTAGCCTATGCATTTTAAGGATTAGTTAACCACAAAATCTCTCAATGCTCATTCCTAGCATATGGACAAGCTCTCCATGTTGGCCTTCCATCCGGTGAAGATGCAGAGTTGCTATGAGAAGATGGAGACGTTGAACCTAGAAGGCCTCCAGCAGAGATGTGACGTGTCCAGCCCTTCTGTGTTCATCCAGAGAGCTCAGATCCTCATGAGACAGGTCTCTTGCCTTAGACCCACACTGTTCTTGTCATTGCTAAATATTCAATTTGATTATCTAAAACTTCTTGAAGTTTTGCAGTACTTGGCTGTAGCACTTGAAATTGATTTGCTATTAATCATTCTATAACCTGCATTGTTAATTTTTGGTGCCAAGCTATGAAATAAAGCAAGTGTCCACATTTATTTAGCAATGCTGCCAAGAGCAAGAATCAATGAGACAAATGGCTTATTCAGGAGAAATTTCAGATGTAGTTTGTTGATGAGCTCCACCCTGTGGTAATATCTGTTATTGCAGGTTTATTGGCAATTGAGACTGTACTGACATTCAGATGAAAAATATACAATAGATTGAATAGGTATATGATGATGGTATGATCAATGTTAGTATGATCTTACCAGGTTCCATCTCAATCCGCCCTTCCCTTTATCCCAATCCAATCCTGGTATTTAGTATCCCATGGCCGTCTGGGTATTACATGCATGCAAAAAACATGCATCAGAAATTGCAAAAGTACAGTATGCACATATGTTGTTGTTCCAAATGCAGTCATTGTCCATTTTACATATAAACCACCAAAGTTGATGATAATCTGTTACCTTTCCTTTTTTATAATTCCTCGATTTGTGGATGTAGCAAATGGATGATGCAGTGTACACATTTGAGCAGTTGGTCCATCAGAGTCTCGAGGGCAACAGCGGGGAGGACCTCTGCAAGACAGTCCAGCGCTGTCAGGACCGAGTACTCAAAGTAAGTGCGTTGGTTGGGTCTCTAAAGCTGAAACGGGTTTGTTTGCACAGCTCCTGGATTCTTGCTGTTATTAGACTTTTTTTTTTTAAAGACCTGCTTCATTTTAATTCTGTTTATTCATGACCCACAGAAATATGACTATGACAGCAGCACAGTGAGGAAGAAGTTCTTCAGAGAGGCTTTGCTTCAAATCATCATACCATACATGCTGAAACAGCTCTCCCCGTCCTGTTCAACGGTTGGTACAATGAAATGGCCTGTCTCTGTGCCATTGTTCTGTAGCATCTTTTTTTTATTTATTGATTTGTATGCTACACACCTCTTTGTAAGAACAAACTAGTCTTTTTGTCCTATTTTAGCTTTTTATATTTCTTAGTGGCCATTAGCCCACCTAGAGTCAGATGTTAATATGGGCTTTGGTAAAAAAAAAATATCACAAAAAAATAAATTTAATATTTAAAAATGTGGGAAAAATATGTAGTAATTTATTATTATCATCAGTAATTTATTATTATTAATATTTGTTGCCTGTTTATTTATTTATTTATTTATTTATTTTATTTATTTTTTACTACAATTTATTAATTTATTTTGTTGCTACTACTACTAGCAGTAGTATCATTTGAAACCAGGTTGTTATTCTATAAAATTAGTTGATTGTTGACATTTGGTATAGGTTTTATAGATAATAGATTATTTAGAATTTATTTGATAAATTGTTTCAGTGTGCTTTATATGGAAAAAACACTCTCCTTTTATGTGAAATATATTCATGTTTTTTATTCTTCTTCCTATGACATCTAGGAATTGCCCAAGTTCAAGGAGCTCATTTTTGAGGACTTTTCTAGATTCATCCTAGTAGAGAACATTTTTGAGGAATTGGTCCTGCAGTCAGTCTCCAAGGACATCATGATGGGTGAGTGTCTGCAGCCCCGACAATATTTGCTAGTGATGTAATGGTACACAGTCACAGTTCAGTAAGTACGTCGGATTTGAGGTCACGATTCAATATGAGTTTGTTTGTTCAATACCAATACAACAGGAAAAAGCAACAATTCCTTGATGCTAGATTTTTTTTTTCATATATTTTTAACAGACCGTAGTACAGTGTGTGTCCCCTGAGGTAGTTGGAACAGTACAGCCTCCTTTAGTGTATTTAGCAGTGAACAGAGCACTCTTGAATTTTTCATATATTTTTTTTTATAGGGTTTGTAAAAAACAAGGTATTTGGCCACAATCTGCTGCAAAACTGAAAAGCATCTTATGATATGAAATTGCTAAATAAATAGAATGAAAAATAAAACTTGTGCAGAGATTAGTTTTCTTTGCGTTAGAGAGTTAATTTACATCAGGTGACAATACTTCACCTTTCCACAAGGAGGCATCTGAGGCTTCCCATTTCCAGAACACACATTTGCATCACTGGATTCTAGTAGTTACGCTGCATTCAAGTCCTCCTTGGAAGTTCGTACGTAAGAGGTAGGAAGTCGTGTTTACGACGTGAGGTGCGTTCAAGTCAGTTTCGTCGGAGCAAAATGGCGGTGTACCTTCTTTTAATGAATTACACGAAAATAGAGCAAGGTTTGTTAACTCTGCTAATAAAAAAAATGAACAAAGAATGTGCACCAGGTGTGTTTTTTATTTTATGTTTTTTTTTTTTTATTAGCTTATGAAGCCAATGTAAACTATCATTGGGTATAATTTTTAAATTACAATGATATCATATTTTGTGCAGAGAGCCTGCTTTATAAATGAAAAAGCCTTACAATGTCAATGAGTAAACATTGAAATTCAATTGAAATTTACCGTCAACAAACGTTGAATGAACGTTTCTCACTGACACGCCCCCAACTCGTACAGATCGGGGCCTAAAGAAAATCCCGAGCTCCCCACTGGTATTTACGTCATTGTGGTGGCGTTCAAGTGCGTTCAACTCGTAATTACGATCTATACGAGATGTCTTGAATGCAGCATGAGACTCACAGATATCCACAATAAAGGCTAGATGTCTTACGGCGGGGTTTCTATCACCGGCGGCCATCTTGTCACAGGCAAGCTGATGTAAGGTAAGTGATCAGCACGAACACAAATATTCTTGTCTCGTTGAAATCTTGACTGATTTACAAACGTTTTGGTTTCTTACAAACGTTAGTAATGTGGCTATAATTCTGGATGATCATTTATTCATAAGTATGCAGTGTCATAAACATCGCTGCCGTTTATAACAAACCAAACCGTTTGAAAATCAGTAGAAAATTGAGCAAGTTATGGTTATTTAAAAAGTACATGCACCATTAAAACACAAAGTTACGACTGAGCGAGCTGCCTGTGACAAGATGGCCGCCAGGTGCAGACGTCGACCTCAATTGGCCAGCAGCGCGGACGAGATATCTAGCCTTTATTGTGGATATCTATGGTGAGACTTCCACAGCACAAATTGGCACAATGCCAAATGATTTTGTCTCATTAACAGCTGAACAACTTAAAATACTCATTTATGGTCATACAGATCAGAGTGAAACATATTCGAATAGGTTTTTTTATTTGTGTACACGCACAAAAAAAAAAAACAACATTGTGCTTTTGTAAAATAAAGAAAACAAACAGAATGCTGCTTTCTGCCATCCTGGTTTCTTTTCTGTGAAGTTAGTGGAGCTAGTCACAAAAATTAATCGAAACCCGCAGTATAGATAGTCGGTTGGTCTGGGAATGCCCCCGGGAACGCCATCTTTTTCCTGTTGTGGTGGTTTGCAAACAGCGTTGCATTACCGTGTGCGCCCCCTTCTGGATTGGAGTGTGGATAGCCTGTGACTGACTGTATTCATCGTGTGATTGTATGCACCAATTTGTGACGTCCGTACCATGATGGTTCAGAATTAATACATGTGCCGTTACACCCCTAACATTTATATTTAATCACTTAGCAGACGCTTTTATTTAAAGCGACTTAATGAGGAGAGCAATAGAAGCAATCAAACCCATAATAGGGCAACAATGTGCAAGTCTTGTTGAGTAGTCCGTACATGTAGCAAGGTTTTTTTATTTTATAATTAGATATAATAGCAAGTGTTCGTATTAATGAGTCAATATACACAATATAGCACAACTTCTGCACGTTACTGCTTAAAAATAGTTGTATTGCGTTTTCATTTATTCCTTTTAATTTTGCAGCTGTGAAGGAAGCTGCGGTCCAGCGAAAGCACAACCTATACAGAGACAGCATGGTACTGACCAACAGTGACCTCAACCTGCACCTGCTAGGAGAGAACACCATCGACTGGGCTGGCCATTTAGACGAAGTAAAAGGGGAGAGGCAAAGAGGCGAAGTGGCCAACAGGAAACGCAAACAAATAGTCTCCATGATCCAACTGGACGGCATGCCTTTTCTTTATGAGTCCTGCCAGGAAGTACCGGGAGTGGACGGCATCCCAGAGGAGAACGAAGGGGAGGTGGGACAAGATCTTCCAACAGAAAAACTCGAGAGATCTTTGAGCCCAGTGGAGCACGTTCCCATCGAGAAAGAACCAGGTTCTCCAGACAGCATCAATCAGATCCGAGACCTCATTAACCCTGTGCTGGAATTTGTCCACCCTGACGGAAAAGATGACCCTCAATTGACCAATGGGATGTTTCCTTTGGATGAGGGTGATGAGGTGAAGCACATCACCTCAGTAGTGGAGACCGTGCCAAGAGAGTCGTCAAAAAAAGTTGACGGAGAATTAGATGCAACGAGCAGCGAACAGACTTTAGAAGAGCAGCAGTGCGTGTCCGCCATTGAGAGCGCCATTCATCAGATCGAGATCGCCATCCAGGAAGACCCCAGCGATAACCTGAACGAAGGCGCCATCGACTCTGATGGGGAATTCGCTCAAACCTCTACCAGCTCTAGCCCTCATCGCCATGATGACAGTGGGTTTCAGTCTCCAGCCAATGAGAATGTAGAAGAAGTAGAGCCACAGCCAATCACAGATGACGAGGTGGTGGACACAGAGCTGGTGATGTTAACTCTGGTGGAGGGAATGAAAACTAGCGTTGATTTAGATATCAGCGCTTCAGAAAAGGAACCGGAAATTGAAACCACAGCAGATAGAGTCTTGCTTTGAGTGAGATTTACATGAAAACATTTTTTTTTTATAAACTGAAAGTGTTTGCTTGTTTTCCAGCAGCAGCACATATGGTTGATATTTCAGCCTAGTTGGCGTTAATTTTATTTTAAATTACTTATTTTATTTTCGAATCTTGCAGTTAATTTAGACGTTTTCGGGATGTTTATCTATGAAATGTGTGTGTGTCTGTATATATATATATTGAATATTCTCATATACATAGATTTATGACCTAGTGTGCCTTAATTTTTTTTCTATTTTACGTTTTATGTAACTCATGACTCCCACACAACTTATGTGGCAGAGGTTTCAAAAAGACTTGACGTCATTATCCCGAACAGATCCAGTGCTCACTTATGTGGTTCGGTTGCTGGTGACGTAAACCAGTATACGTTCACCCCTTGACATCAGTGGTATTATCCCAGAACTAATGCAAATGTAGACTTCACCCGACTGTATTCCTATGTACAGCTGAGTGATCTGGAAAATTAGACATGTTGAAATCTACAGTAATATTTTGTAGGGGCCATCTGGAGTTTTGTTTGATTCTGTTAACTGTGGAATATATTAATGCAGCATAATTAAGCACTTACGCAATAACTATGAAAATTAGTTCAAATAAATGAAAGCTTGCTTTTTAATGCTTCTAGTGATTTTTACTTTGTGGTTTAGAACCTATTCAAAGGTCTATTAACATTGAGGCATGCCTCTATAATGTGTTCACAGACATGCTGTGACCCAGATTTATAGTCCAGCACATTCTCCACCATGTTATGGAGGACGGGAACACCATTACTGAGTTGCAGATAGAGCTCCGAGCTTCATGCCAAAGGATTGAAGTAGGTTTTAAATAAAACAAAGTCAGTTCACATTTTAGGTTTAGTTCACCAGGGTTTTTCCCCTTGATAGTTTCCACAAAGCTACTGAGCTATGATATAACGTTTTACAGTCATTTACAACTTTGAAATGTCTTCTGGAAGGAGTGGGAACCCTCCAGTGCAGTTGTCGTAATGCATGCATGTGAGAAATTCTGTAATGGGATGTCATACATGACGGCTGGGCAAAGGTTACTCTGACTGGGATTTTCTTGTTTTTACTGGAATCACAAAATGGTTAATCATTCTTTAGTTGACATTTTTTCTGTGTATTTATCTAAACGGAGCAACATTTTAGCACCACACAAATATTTCACTAGTTATTTTCTGTTATTTATTTTAAAAGCGTGCTCGTTGTGATGTTTTCTACGCCTTGCATTCCTTGGACAAATAAGTGGATAAATAAATTACTATTATTTTGAAATGCTGTCTATGTTGCGAAAATTTATTTATCATATAATGTACCGGACCATACAAAAGTTTGGTCAGTTTTTTTTTGTGATTGTGAAAATTAATACTTTTGAAAAGTGACACTTTTACGTTATTACAAAAGCCTTCTATTTCAAAGAAATAGTGTATATAAATATATGAAGAGTTCAGATGCAAAAGCCTCTAAATGCCATTTGAAATTTTGTTCTTTAATGATGATTTTTATCAAACTTGTATATTTAAGTTCAGTAATTTCACTTAAATGGCAATGATAATTACCTATTAATTGGTATTTAAGTAAAATTACTGAAATTAAATATACAAGTTTGATAAAAATCATCATTAAAGAAGAAAATTTCAAATGGCATTTAGAGGCTTTTGCATCTGAACTCTTCATATACACATTTCTTTTTTTTCTTAAATTAATTTCATTTTGAACTAATTAAAATGCTTTGCTCTATTATGAAAATAGTTTATGTAATACATAACATTATAATCTAAAGTAAATTGTTCTTTTTAAGGCTGTGCAGCAATTATCGCATCCAAAATTAATGTTTGTTTACATAATATATATGTGTTACTGTAGTTATTTTTTATAGAAATACATGTGTGTGTGTGTGTGTGTGTATATATATATATATATATATACATAAACACACATGAACATTAAATTGATATAATTATATGCAAATATTTCTTAAATGTATACATGCATGTGTATTTATTTATATATATATATATATGAAGAGTTCAGATGCAAAAGCCTCTAAGTGCCATTTGAAATTTTCTTCTAGAATGATCATTTTTATCAAGCTTGTATATTTAAGTTCAGTGATTTCACTTAAATGGCAATGATAATTACCTATTAATTGTTATTTAAGTGAAATTACTGAACTTAAATATACAAGTTTGATAATCATCATTAAAGAATAAAATTTCAAATGGCATTTAGAGACTTTTGCATCTGAACTCTTCATATATATATATATATATATACACTATAATTATACACTGTACACACACATATATTATGTGTAAACAAACTTTTATTTTGGATGTGATTAATCATGATTAATGGTTGCACAGCCCTAGTTTTTGGTTTTAAAGCCTTTAGGCTAAATCTAAAATTCAAAACGGCTGCAACTTGCTATTTTCCTTATTTCCATAGACAAAGAATTAAGACAAGGTGTAGACTTAAACACTTTAATACATTGTCCAGTAAAACAAAAATTTCATTTTAAAAATACTAAAAAATGGGAGAAAAAAAAGAACGTCTGTATGAATATTCTTAATAGTGTGTTGAAATATTGCGGTGAGGATTGTTAGGTCTCCAATTTCTGCTCTCAGTCTGTCAATCAGTTTCAGTGTCCGTCCTGTATTGCTGGTGAACATTAACTAAGGCCACATGATTTGCATTACTCTTTTCAACCAATGGTTTAGTTCCCCATTCAGCAATCATTTCCAGCATGACACAAGAACGCCTGATCTTGGCTCATGTAGGAAGTTTGTTTTACACATCACATGGTCTAAAACTAGTGTGATTTCATAACAGAAAACCAACAGCCACACTGAAGCAAATCTCACAGAGCACAATTAAAAAAAAAATTTATTTGTGTAACAGAAAATTTGCTTATTAATTACATCAGTAATTGTATAATTTTAAAACCGGTCAGAGGCACATCACCGTTCTCAAACGGGTCACATGTAAAAATGTGTTTAACACCGTCCTTAACGCAAGCTATTATTTGTTTAAAATGAAACCTCTAACAATGTTTTTTTTCCGCCAGACTGAAGTTAAATAAGATTTCATGCATTTTTAAAATCCAAACTTAAAAATTGAGAATCATCCTTGTTTAATCTAAACATCTCAACACCTCCTGCACTGCACGTCTTCTCGTTGAAAGTGCGCGGCGTTCATCATGAGCACACAAACCTGGCATTATAAAATCGAACAGGTTTCCCGTTGCTCTTCGTCTAGAGTCCTCAGTGAATTAAGATGAACAGATCATGTTTTCCATTCCTTCATCTCTTCTCAAATGTGATTCAGAAGAGGAAAAGCCAGAAAGTAGCCCAAGACAGATCCCATGATGACCCCCAGGAAGATCCACACGTTGTAGGACATGACGCAGAGCATTAGCATGTAGCCTAGTGTCACCTGCAGGATGTGTATGGCGGTCTGGAGGCAGTGCAGAAGCCAGCTGAAAGAGACAGCAGATATTCAATAAGTTACAGTGCTAAAAGTACAAACTTATTGTTTATCAGACAGATTTCAGCATGATTGAGATCATAACAGTTCCCCAATTGTGTATTGTGAGTTACCCCTTCTTCGTGTTGGTGTCAGCAGTGCTGATAGACTCGGTGGGAGATAATGAGGTTTCAGAGGGGCCGCTGGCCAGAGCAGAGCTTCCCTCTGGACACTTCATGACAGGGGCGAAACACGACTGTTCGGGAGAGAATGACACTGGTGTGGATGGATGTGTAACGGAAGAGGGCTTCTGTTGTCCGACAGTGATCTTCCACACTTTCAGAAGCTCGTACATTATCGTGAGCAGTAGAACTACAAAGACCGACAGCACCATCCCTGTAGAGAAAGTAGTAAATGTTCAACATTAAAAAGAAGCAGAAATGTTTCTTGAGCACAAAAACATTTAACATTTCACCAGCTTTCTCAACCCAATTTAAAGGGATACTCCACTTTTTTTGGAAATAGGCTCATTTTACCACTCCCCTAGAGGTAAACATTTGGGTTTTTACCGTTTTCAAATGTATTCAGCTGATTTTTTTATATATATATATATATATATATATATTTAGAAGAATATCAGTAACCAGACAGTTTCTGGTCTCATTGACTTCCATAGTATATTTTTTTTCCTGCTATGGAAGTCAATGAGACCAGAAACTGTCTGGTTACTGATATTCTTCTAAATATCAGAAAATCGGCTGAATGGATTTGAAAACGGTAAAACTCGGCTGTTTAACTCTGGGGGAGTGGTAAAATGAGCCTATTTTCAAAAAAAGTGGAGTATCCCTTTAAAGTTTGTGTCAGCAGAAAACTTTTTTTTTTTAGTTTTCGTTATAACTGAAGCTGCCCCAGCCCCCCCCCCCCTTTCCCAGAAACTTAAAGCTAGTCCAATTAAACTAGTGCATTTGTGCATTAAAGCAATTTGCACTAGCATTTCTTAATGTCAGTGCTATTGTTTTGTATCGAGAAGCACACCAGTAATGTTGTGCTACTGTATTGTGATTTGGTTACAGGCATAAGGCTAAGTGCTGTAGGGAAATCACACATCCATGCTGATTTGTTTTGAGATTTAAATATAGTGTCATAACATACAACCAATGTGAAAACCAACTTAAACTTTTTGATCATTATTAATGCTGCCTTGGCAAATAACTGAATTAAATAAGTTAATTTGGAGTCCTACAATTACTAAATATAAAAAATAAATCAAAGCTTAATAGAAAAAAAAATTCAAATTATTACTAAATTCTATAATTGTAAATAAATAACACTGCAGTAATTCAGTGTAGATAATGTGTAGAAGAAAACATGTTAACAATGTTTGAATCCAACTGGTATAGAAGAAAAATCAAGATCCACTGGTGGGATCTAAGCTGTCATTCTCAAGTGTATCGTTATTTCTGGTAGATCACGTTAGTCAAGCTCATATCAGCTGATTCATGTCACCTGTCCTGTATACATATATATGTTCTTCGGTATTATCAGCAGCTATCGTGTTTTAACAGGAGCGAATTACCCTTCTCCATACCCGGCTCCTCTCGTCAGTCAGGGTTTGGCATTCTGATTCCTCTAGAATCAGAATAAAATCTGCATACATTCATGTTGGTTCAGTTGTGTTTACCCTAAGGGGGGTTATTGCTGCTCTCCCTGCTCTTATCCATGCTAGGCTGCTTCTATGCGCAGGGAGTTCTTGTCCAAAACAGAACCATATCGCCAATCCTAACTGAATGCTATTTGTCAATCGTATTTGACGATAGTGGTCCTGACAGAACTGTAAATGTATGCAATTCTGTTTTTTTAGGATCACGTTGGGTGGGTCTTGTTTGTAAATCCCCTGTACCTGCAGGCCCACGCACATCCCAGAAATCAAACAACAGCGTGACATTGCTGGATCCTTCAAAGTGCATCTGTAAAAGGCAGAAGACAAAGACATAATAAGCAAGGCTTGTTATTAGTGACAAGTTTCCATTGAGTGCTGACTTTCAACCCATCCCGTGGGAAGTTAATAACGCTTCCATTACCTTGTCAAAACAACAGGTGATATAATCCTGCAAGTCTATGATGTTCAATCCTAGACGTCTTATTTACTACTAAAATTATCCACATCACAAGAATTCAATGTCATCAAAAGTTTAAAGGGTTAGTTCACCCAAACACAAAAATTCTGTCATTAATTACTCTCATGTTGTGCCAAACCCGCAAGACTTTGGTTCATCTTCAGAACACAAATGAAGATCTTTTTGATTAAATCTGAGAGCTTTCTGTCCCTCCACTGACAGTCCATGCAACTACCACTGTGAGGCTTCAAAAAGTTCATAGAGATCATAAAACTAATTCATATTGAGGGGTTCAGTCAAAATTTTCTGAAGAGACTATCACTTCATATGCTGAACAAACCTCATTGGTTCTTGAAGAAGCTCAAAAGTGCTGTGTTACAGGAGAATTAACCTCATGACATCAGAATTTGTGGCCTTGGCTTTCCTCAGTACTTCTACATGTGTTATGAAATGTAATAAAAGTGTAGGAGAGGAAGCCTGGCCCTTTACACTCGTGACAGTCACATTACGGGAAACAGCACCTTGATGACTGACACATTAGGACTGTGCTGCAAGAAGTATATCAAACAAAAGTAGACAAGGAGGTCCCTGTTTCCCTCAAGAGATCAACAACATTCCACATCCTGCTATAATCAGGAGTAAAATCTGCTGTCCTGTCCTCAGAAGCAAAATTTGAGAATTCCATCCAATCCATTCCAAGCACAGGAGAATTCCACTGAGTACTCTAGACATTGTGTCCTGTACAGCATATCTTCTGTTCTCTTGATTGTTTTGCATTGGCCAAACGGAGACAAGTGGCTTTTGATACATTTGTGCCTTATCATTACATTCCCAGTGTTATCTCGGAGCAGCTGTGAAAGCTCTTGCATGAATACATCTTTTATTTGCTTTGTAAAATGCTGTGGCTTGGTGCACTTCAGAAAAAAAATCAAATAAAACAGCCCCAGTTACCTTTACATTAAAAAATATGCAGTTTGTGTGACTGAGGCTGTCAGTCCCTAACAGTAGGCATAAATGTAATTTCCATATTTTGATGTAACTATCATTTTATGTAAACACCTCTTAATATATTAAAATGAAATAATCATGTCCATAGAGTTAACAGCAATACTGTTTTACCAACCAACACGGTTTTGGTCAACAGATGCATTAAATAAATTACAACATACAAAAACATCGAGATTAAAAATGATATTAACTAAACAACTTGAATTAAAAAGTCCAAAACATTATTTTTTAAGAGCAATGCTATAACTGACTTTAATGTACATGCGTATTCAATTCAATGAACTTATA
>NW_024121148.1:762964-888370 GCF_016745375.1 Pimephales promelas
CGGTTTGTGTCTCTCTCTCTCTCAATTGTGTACGTCCAACTGACCCACACAGATTAAGGAATGACACACCGGAGCTTTTATCTGCTGTCCTGGGCTTGAGAAGAGCGGTGAATGATGTTGTTTTACCCGAGTCGGAGCGCACGGCGAGCCCGGGCCTCCCTCCTCTTACCCGGGGTCTTGATCTGCGTAATCTTTGCCACCGTCTGTGCGAGTAAGCCGGGTAAGTGTCTGCCTGTAGCCTATGGTTGTAGCTGCTGAATTATATATATACTGTAAAAAATATTTTCATGATTTGTAGTTCAGATAACATAATATTTTGAGTTTCTAGTGATCTCAAAAACTAAAAACTGATCTAAAAACTAATTTTTTCCATTTCAATGAACTTAAAATTTTAAGGCAACCAGGTTACTAATTATTTTTTTAAGCTAAACCAACAATATATTCTTTTACATTGTGTGTGTGTATATATAATAGTATTAATAATATATTTAATAGGATTTTATAATATGCGATAGGCCAATGAAAATATTATTTAAAGTGGTTAAAATGCTATTTTAATTTTATGTTTTAATGTATATTATTGCTTTCCTAAGCTGATTGTGAATTTAAGTATTTTTTTAATACTTGTAAATAGCTTTAGTTTAGACTTGTGGGTTATTCTTCTTTATTACACTTCTGTAGTTGTTGATACAGTATTCTAATTAGAATAAACAGGATTCAGTCTGTATGAACACTAATCCGGTTGAACAAGTGGAGAATAAAACGAGAAATTAGTTGATATTGCATTATAGGCTATTTGCATGTTTCCAACATGATGTTTACATTGCAGTGCCAAAGCCAACATATTCATTATTGATGTACTACTGAGTACAGATTTTACTTGTACATTACATTTTAGTTTTACTTAATTAAATGTGATGTGGGAGAGACAGCTATATTTTTAAAATTAAGCTTAATTTAAACATTTCAATTTTAGCTTTGGTGGAAGTTAACTTTAATATTGCATTTATTTATTTATTTATTTATTTATTTATTTATTTATTTATTTATTTATTTATTTATTTTTAGATCCTACAATAATTGGCGAACCTGCACCATAGTTTAAAAAAATCAAATGCTGTTGTCATAATACATTTTTTTTTTGTGATCAATATTTTTTATTTTAAGTTAACCAGATACAAATCAAGGCTCACTGAACTATATACAAACAGATGCCATGATAACTCTCCACATATAAGAATATATATATATATATATATATATATATATAATAACAATAATAATATATATATATATATATATATATATTATATATATATATATAAGAAATTACAGAGAGAGGGAGATGTAGGATGTCAAAATCTTAGTTCTTCTAACAGAATGTTTGAAATTTTTAATACATTCTTTATTAAATTGATCTTATGCATCATAAGTAGATCTTATGCAATTATGTTGTAAATTCTTTCACCCAAACCGCTCTTATTCAGCGTCTGCTGTTCCATTTGCACTATACTGTAAATAAGTTATAAGGAAGTCCATATATTTTCGCTCCTTTGTTCTATGCTTGTCGAGCCGGTGTCTGATTGATTTCTCGAATGTTCAATGTAATAGTCTAAGAGGTTCATTGTGGACTGTGTGAGCTGGAATGTGGGATGTGAGTGCAGCAATTATAGAGGACATGAACAGAGATTATCAAGTTTCTTTTTCAGACTTGGGAATTAAAACAGCTGGACATTGGTACAACACTCTTTCACAATCGAACACTCACTGATGCACATCAGCATGCTGAGCACCCCTGAGACTTATTTCGTTTTATCCAACAACTGACTATCAAATATAGAAGATTAATACAATTCTTTATATTTATATATGCACTAATTTTATCCAACCTATAATTTTGCTCAAAAGGTTTCCAGTATGCCAAAACATACCCAAAGGCTAACAAATGGAGATTTTGCATCCTTATTTTTCTCTTTCTCTCTCTTATCTCATCTCATAGTGCAATTAGCATGTGTTTATGCATGTTTTCCATTGTAGATTGTTTGTTGATCACTAGCGTGTGACTTCTGAAAAGAGCTGCCATGTTCAGTGTGAACTCCCCCCCCCCAGGCTGTTGATTATCTGATCGACACAGAACAGCATGTCAAATTTCATGGAGAAAGACAGATCTGTGGATAGAGCCGTAAGCCATGCAGTAATTTCACAGATGGTGACCAGAGCGTGTGAAGATAATCAGGCCTGTTGTGTGCAGGTGAATAAAGCAACCACTTGGTCTGCTTGTTTGAAGAGCACTTTTATGAATTTCAGTGGCGTAGTGGACTTCTGAAACTAGTAATAATGCAAAGTCCTCATTCTGCATAGGCTTTTTTATGTTCAAAGCAAATTCAAGTTCCTTTTCCATAGTTTTCCAGTGTACGAAGCCTATGAAACACCATTTAGTTACACCTGGGACAATCAACAAGCAGCTACAATTGTAATCTATTCACAAACATAGTCAGATTGGAAGTCTCATCAGTTTTATATATATTTACATTTTATAAAATGTAACTTTTATTATCAGTATTATGTATATACTAGTGTAGTATTTTTTTCATATTTTGAATTAACCTTTATTTTTATATTTTCAGTTTTCATTTGTATTTTTGTTTAATTTTTTTTTGTAATTTTTACCTTTATTCTATTATTACCATTATTTTTAGTTAATTTTAGTAATTTAAGTAACTTAAAGTTATTTATTTTAATTAGTTGCCAAGGCAACACTTATTTTTTGTAAATTCCATTTATTTTTTCATCTAATATTTAGGTTTTGTTTTATTTTAATTCAGCTTTATTTGAATTACTGAAAATGATTTTTAATAGTTTAGTAATTGATTTTTAGTTTTTTTTTTTTTTTTTAATTAACAGTAACTTACTGATCACATTGACAGGGTTTTCAGGCCATCATTGTGCTGTAGAGAACTTTTTCTTGAAGAAAATGTCCCTGCTAATCAATTCCTAATTTCGTTTGATAATTCGAACTTCTTCTATAATCATACAACTTGATCAAAACACGGAAATGTTTAACGTTTATGTGTCAGGTTTGAGGTACAACAGGGTTATGTCCTGAGCCCTTATTTTCATTTGTGAATGGTTAATTGCTGCCTTTTAAACCTGCTTTGGTAGAATGAATTGCTAGCCTGGAAAATAAGCCTTTTAGTCTGTGCACAATAGCGTATCCGAACGAAGAACACGTTAAGTGCTTTGTTAGACTCAAGTCAAACTTGAAATTTGAACCTTAAAATGCCTCCTTAAACCCGCTCCTCATAGAGCACAGGATAAAAGAGATATAAGAAAGGGACCTTGCAGTTTCACATAGTAGAAAAATTGCTTTCTATTACACTGCAGTTCTCATCTCGCTTCGTAATGCACTTACATAAAATGTGTTTGGGGGGGGGAGGGTTAGGTGTCTGAGTGCTGCATTGCACTCTTCTGAGGTGATGGAGTGGATTGAGAAAAGGTTAGCTGCGTTGCTGTAGTAACTGCCGAATTGGATCCTGCTCTTGCTGTCTCAGGGGAACATGAGGATCTAAGACTCTACAGAGATCTGGAAACAGCCTATTGATGTCACAATGATGATTTGCAGAGAGCAGCGGCTTATCTCTGCAGCAGTTCCCTGAACAAGGCCACATGCTCTTTACAAACCTCGCCGTGTGAGAACGAAGCAGCTGCGGCCATAATATCTGTATATTCTGATCACTGAAACTCAAAATGCGTACTTCTTATGCAGTTAAGTCAGAAACAAACATGACGTGCATGTTTAAATATGCTCTAGAATACCCAAACACACCCCTTGAGTGTTCAGTAACATACAGCAAACATCCACCCTTAAGTCTTCCCACATTGAGTACACACAGATTGCCAACTTGGTTACGGAAGGTACATTTAGATCAGCTGAGACTTTACTGTACGGAAACATTGTTGGCCACAAGGGTGGTTTGTGATTGTGTCTTAATGTGGCTATTGAAAGATGTGGGCGTAAATCTGGGTTCTCATTTCCTGTGGTCCACTACATTTCTCTCACTAATGAGGGTGTGTGTCATTATTCAGTTTTATGATAATTAGGATCTGAGCCAGGCGGACTACAAAAGAGACCTTCAGACTCTTGAAAGCGCAGTCTGATGTAACAAACTATTGTTGTGCTTAATCCTTGAGAATTTCCCAGACACATTTGTTGACTTCTATTTTGGTTTTATAACTGTTTACATTTTTATTTTAGAGTTTTATGATGATTTGTAAAACAGTATATTTTTTTCAAAACTGAAAAGGTTGGTTTAAGGTATACCACAGCCAGATGTGTCTGCTTTTGAATGGGTCTGCTTTTAAATTCTAGTCATTTGTTAGATGACGCCTTGCAACTAAGTAATATCTGTATTATTCACATATTCCTTTTTCTGTATAAGTCTTCCCTGCTGAATGTTTACTTAGAAATTCCCACAATCAAATATTTTATTGCTCTAGAATGTAACTATTCAAATGATGCTTCAATCAACCACTATCAGTTACTCAAATCAATGTGCAAATGAAGTGTGGAAACCTGCATACTCTACTACACTTCTCTGCTGGCATTTATTCACATGATTAATTAAAACAAAATGTATTGAAATATATATATATATATATATATATATATAAAGGATTTTGAAGGCCGATACCGATACAAATATTTTTTGGATTTAAAATCCGATACTCCGATATATCGGCCAATATATATATACACTCACCGGCCACTTTATTAGGTACACCTGTCCAACTGCGCGTTAACACTTAATTTCTAAGCAGCCAATCACATGGCGGCAACTCAGTGCATTTAGGCATGTAGACATGGTCAAGACAATCTCCTGCAGTTCAAACCGAGCATCAGTATGGGGAAGAAAGGTGATTTGAGTGACTTTGAACGTGGCATGATTGTTGGTGCCAGAAGGGCTGGTCTGAGTATTTCAGAAACTGCTAATCTACTGGGATTTTCACGCACAACCATCTCTAGGGTTTACAGAGAATGGTCCGAAAAAGAAAAAAACATCCAGTGAGCGGCAGTTCTGTGGGCGGAAATGCCTTGTTGATGCCAGAGGTCAGAGGAGAATGGCCAGACTGGTTCGAGCTGATAGAAGGGCAACAGTGACTCAAATAACCACCCGTTACAACCAAGGTGGGCAGAAGAGCATCTCTAAACGCACAGTACGTCGAACTTTGAGGCAGATGGGCTACAGCAGCAGAAGACCACACCGGGTGCCACTCCTTTCAGCTAAGAACAGGAAACTGAGGCTACAATTTGCACAAGCTCATCGAAATTGGACAATAGAAGATTGGAAAAACGTTGCCTGGTCTGATGAGTCTCGATTTCTGCTGCGACATTCGGATGGTAGGGTCAGAATTTGGCGTCTACAACATGAAAGCATGGATCCATCCTGCCTTGTATCAACGGTTCAGGCTGGTGGTGGTGGTGTAATGGTGTGGGGAATATTTTCTTGGCACTCTTTGGGCCCCTTGGTACCAATTGAGCATCGTTGCAACGCCACAGCCTACCTGAGTATTGTTGCTGACCATGTCCATCCCTTTATGACCACAATGTACCCAACTTCTGATGGCTACTTTCAGCAGAATAATGTGCCATGTCATAAAGCTGGAATCATCTCAGACTGGTTTCTTGAACATGACAATGAGTTCGCTGTACTCAAATGGCCTCCACAGTCACCAGATCTCAATCCAATAGAGCATCTTTGGGATGTGGTGGAACGGGAGATTCGCATCATGGATGTGCAGCCGACAAATCTGCGGCAACTGTGTGATGCCATCATGTCAATATGGACCAAACTCCCTGAGGAATGCTTCCAGCACCTTGTTGAATCTATGCCACGAAGAATTGAGGCAGTTCTGAAGGCAAAAGGGGGTCCAACCCGTTACTAGCATGGGGTACCTAATAAAGTGGCCGGTGAGTGTATATTTTTATCATTTCAGAAACACGCAACAAAACATTAACAGATTTCCCTAACATTAGTTATTTGTAATTTATGAGTTTTAACTAAAATAATATGATAATGCATTTTAAAAAGAAACTCGTTTATTTTATTGTCATGTCACAACAGAACAGACTGATGATATTGGCATTAGCTAGCTTTGTGGTTAGCTAGTCTATGATGAGCCATAATTTAGCAATGGATTACGTTATACTGCAAATTGTAAAACATATATTTTCAATATAACAGGCCAAGGAGAGATGATACATCTCATTGCTATAACTGTCACGTGCTGTTAAAGAAATACTTCAGTCACATTGTCAAAAGTTAAAAGGACAGTCAGTCAACACTGTAACAACTTAATGTAACTACTAGCTAATTCCGCTTTACTCTCGGCTTATTTAACAGCAGCAAAACTGGACATGATAGTCACAAATTTTGTCATGTTTATTTGAGTTAAGAGAACTGATGCGGATGTTCTTTCAATTGTTATTCAAGCAATGTGTATGTCTCGTGACCAACTCGATGAGTGTTGTCAACAGGGACTGTGTAGAGTGCCCTCTGGTGGACAAACTATACAACTCCAACACTCATGACATGGTTCAAGCGTGTTTCATCCATTTTTATTTTATTTTTGAAATATTCATTTATCGGCCATTATAACTGCCGATACCGATGGTTTGGAAAATGCCTAATATCGGCCGATAATATCGAACTGCCGATATATCGGTCTGGCTCTAATATATATATATATATATATATATATATATATATGTTTCTTGAGCAGCAAATCAGCATATTAGAATGATTTTTGAAGGATCATGTGACACATGTATGCTGATGATTCAGCTTTGCATTACAGAAATATAGTATTATACCATTGTATTATCACATTCTTATGATATAACATTTGGCATTTGAGAGTCCCAGCATGTTTGTTCAAATGATTACCGACCCATTCATGTGTCCTGCAACGTGGTAGGTGTTAGCCAGGCAACAAAGTTTCCATAGAGGCAGCAGCAGGAATAGTAGCCCATTGCCAGGAAGTTAATAAGTAACGAGAGTGAGAAAGAAACAAATGGATGGAAGCAGGTGAGCACATGTGTGTGTCTCACAGAAATAACTCTGAGGTCTATTTTCTGATCAAGGTGATTGTATTAGAATAGACATATTTGTTTACGCACAATTCTTTGGACAATAATGATAACATCAATTTGTGTGGTATTGCTGTTTAAATTGATGAGCAGGTGAAAAAATCCCTTAGATTTACATTTAAGGTGATACCCAAAGCCCAGAATGTCATCGAAACTTGGCGGTGTGAGTTTGTTTTACTTGGACCAGGAAGCAATCTCCCAGAACACCTAGTAACCTGTGAACAGTGAACACTTTAGCAAATGACTTGTGGTGCCTAAACACACAGCGAATTTTGAATTTACAGGCATTTCATCTTAAAGAAATGTAAAGTCTTAATAATATGACTTTATGAGATTGAGATCTGAAGCTTGTGTATCTGCTCTGCAGTCATGGAAGAGAGCCAGTCTAAACGGGAAATAACTGGTACGTAGCTTTTGGTAGAGCAACAGGATGTGCACACAATGGGAGTTTTCCCTTATCCATCCACTTCCTGTTAATGGCATCTCCTATCACAACTGCAAGGTTATAGCATCTAGTTGAAAATATTCTTTCTAATTTATTCCTTCTTAAAGGGATAGTTCACCCAAAAATGTCTTTCTTCTGCTGAAAACAAAACATATTTAGAAGAATATGGGTTAGCAAAAGGTTTATGGACCCCAATGACTTCCATAGTATATATATTTTTCATCGAGGACCACCAAATGTTTGGTTACCCGTATTCTTCGAAATATCTTCTCTTGTGTTCAGCAGAAGAAATAAATTAAGGAATTCAGGTTTGGAACAATTTGAGGGTGAGTAAATGGTGACCAAACCTTCATTTTTGGGTGACCTAACCCTCTAACAGTTTTTTTGTGACCACTTATGAAGCACATCCTACCTCACGAAGTGCGTGCAATCTGTCAATATTGCCACGTAAGTGTGTCTCTGTTCTCGTGCTGCAGTTTTATGCTGATGTTGGCTTTCTTCCCGCTCAGAGCTCGGTTTATGATTTCTGAGCCAGCAACAGATGGTTCGAAATATTCCTTTTTAATCCAGCTTTATGACATGCTGATCTTTCTTATGTAATCGTGTGCGCTTTTCCTTGGCACCACAAATGACCAGAGATGTTTTGAAAAAATCTGATTCTCCACTGCCTTCTGGGAGGATCACACCTATTGGAGGTTTTGACATTTTTTATATATATATATACAGATGAGTTTGAACAAAGGACACAGAACAAGGCATTTGCAACCAGTTAAATTTCTCATTTCTACCTGATTGCAACTCAATAGTTTGGAACTAATATTCCAAATTCCCTCCTTATTTCTAAGCACAGCTTGAGCTTGTGGTTGGTTGTATAAATGAATGTCCATGACCGGCTGGAGGTGGGCGGCCCCAGCAGGGTGTTTAGAGGAATGTGCATCTCTCACATGCGCACATACAGTTGCACCTCATTAGTCAGTTAATCTCAGTTCTGATGACTCCTCGTCCAGATTTAAAAGCAATCTGGTGGTGTGTTATGAAGACTAATGAGGGCTGAGGATGACTATGGTGAGCAGAAATCAATGCATATTTAGCAGCTGGAGGGTAAGCAAAGCCCAATATTACAATGATAATATGGTCAAAATTCAACAACTTCCAGTTAGTTAAACTGTGTGCCACACCACCAGCACACATTTTGAGATAAAGATACTGGTTTTTATTGGCAGATCAATATATAAACATGCATAGTGAGAAAGAAATACTTTCCCTTTTTTAAATTCTATGGACTTTTGGGTGTAAAATCAGTCGAAACGATCCAAACCAGGCAGAATTCAGCATATTGTGTGACAGATCTTGATTATGTTGGGCCTATGCAGTTCATACTGATATTATACATTTCAGTGTTTATAGGCCTACTGTAGTGTTAAAATGTTAAAATGTAGTGGTTTTTCTGTAAAGAAATGTATACTTTTATTCAGCAAGGATACATTAAATTGATAAAGAAAAATTACATTTATAATGTTAAAACAGATTTCTGATTAAAATAATGTCCACAAATATTAACAGCTCAACTGTTTTCAACTGTGATTGTTGAGTAGGCCACATGTTTCTTGAGCACCGATTTGAATGATTTCTGAAGGATCATGTGACACTGAAGACTGGAGTAATGATGCTGAAAATTCAGATTTACCTTCATCACAGGAATAAACTGTATTAAAGGTGCATTGTTTGATAATTAGGAGGATCTTTTGGCAGAAATGCAATATAATATACATAACTATGTTTTTTTTAATATATATATATTACCCCAATTTTCGAATGAAATTCGAAATTCTCGTAAGTTTCCAATTAGGAATATGTCCAATATTCCCTGTCTTAACTTCTCATGGAAAGTTTCAACTCATTTGCAACCCTAATTAGAACATAGACACACATATACTCTATGTACATTACTGCTGTGGCGTATGTGAGCATTTGCACTTCTACCCTTTTATAACAGCTCCTTTTTTGTTGCCTGGAAACACACAAGAGATCTGTCAATATAAAAATGTCACTGTAAAAGCAAAGAAAAGCCTTCAGAATTTAATTTTATGTGCACATGAAAAAATTACTTAACTTTGTCTTACAAGATGCACACCATTAATTGAGTTTCACAGTTCAGCTGAGCTCCAGTCTCCATTAAGAATGAGCCATTCGGAAGAGAGAGTGAATGAATGTTTGATGATGCTTCATGCTCATTTAAATTCATCCGCATGGAACATGTGTCATCGGTTTGATACTCAGCGTCGAGTTCATGACGTCCGTCAGAATGACAGATAGCGATCCACTCATCATAGAAAAGAACACTGATGCGCTTATTCATGGCAGCTGAAAATGAACAGACATTTTGCTTGGAGTGGCTTTAAGGCTTTTTATCATATTTAATTTTAAGGCTCCCAGGTGGTTAAGTAATGGTCAGTGCTTGGTAGTAATTGATTACATGTAATCTGGATTAAGTAATCAGATTCTAAAAATTAGTATTAGATTAATTACATTTTAAAACATAGTCAGTTATTTTTTATTGTTTACATTATTACATATCATTCACACAATACATTCATAATACTTATAGATTCTCCATAATTCTTTGCATTGTTTTAAATTTTCCTGTCCAAAAAAGCATATGATTTATACACATTCAGATAGTCTTTTAGTTTTGAGGAATTGAACACACACTCAGACCATCCATTAGTCAGGTGTTATAATTACATGGAAAATTGGGAGACCACAAAGCATTTGATCGCTGGATTTACGGAAGTCATTTCACTTTTGGTTTCTCAACATTGTATCCGATAATCAACTTCTTGAGAACATTTTTAATTAATATATTATTTGAAGGAATTATCAGTCAAGTCATTTTTTTATTTTATATACATTTTTATGATTTATTTAATTATTAGATTTTCATTAAACTCGCAAAACCCTTGCATTTCCTTCATGAACTCCAGTCTGGGAAACCATGACATAATGTAATGTTTAATCCACTTCATGTTGTTGATAACGAATAATGGAATATATTTTCTTTTTTTAAATTTGTATATCAATAATAAGCTACAATACTAACATGTTGTTGGGTCAAAAGTTATCAAAAAGTATTCAGATTATATTATCTAAAAATGTAATATAATAGATTACGTTACTAACTCAATTTTTGTAATGGATTACAGTTTGTAAGTAATCTACTCGGCAAAGGGAATGGTACAGTATATGATGCTGCAGAACCCGTTGGTGTTAGATTTTTAAAATAGATTTCCTGGTGTAAGGGTTTTTAATGACTCAATAATTTCATTTTTGGTGTCCATAAAGCAAATTGGCTGATTCCCAATGTAATGGAGAAATACTATACAATTTAATTACAGCAAACGAGATGTGTATTAAATTAATTTATTCTATAATATTTGAAAAAGATCAAAAATAAAGTTTATTTTTGAAGAGTTACAACAAGCAAATGTCACCCATTCGTTGGAATGGCCCTATACACACACACACACACACAGGTCTCTAATGCTCATCAAGAATGCATTTATTTGATCAAAAAGTGAAAAGTTTCATATTGTGAAAAAAAATTCAATTTGAATGAACTGCTTTCTATATGTCACATGATCCTTCAGAAATCATTCTATTATGCTGATTTGGCTGATTTTTAATGTTGAAGACAGTTTCGCTGCTTAATATTTTTGTGGAAATCATGATAATTTGTTTCAGGATTCTTTGATTGATTAGAAAATTCACTCTAGCAGCAATTATATGAAATATAATTTTCTTTTTTACAATGTTAATGTCTTAACTGTCACGTCTGATCAATTTTATGCATCCTTGCTGATTAAAATGTAATTAATCTTAAACAAAATAATATTCTGAGGTAAATATGTCATTATGAATTTCAAAGCCTTATAATGTTTGTTTAAAGGGGCATACTGATGTTTTCTACCTGCAAAAACAACAATACCACTAAAAAACATGACGGGTGACTAAATGCACATGTGGCTTCAGAGGAAATGATGACTTTTAATGACCTTCACTTGCCGCTAACACCTACACTAATTCATAGAGATTCAAAGGCACATTGATATTCAAATGCATGATGTGTGATGTTTAGTGCTTCAGGTATAATAATATAATTTGAGTATATCTAATATTTCTTTATCCTTTTAACATGTCTCTTTTCTATATATTTTTTCAGCAAACAAGTGCCCAGATCACATAGACTGTGCCATAATGAGGCGGCACTTCTGTGTGCCTGGCTCCTCCCACTGTGGCTCCTGCCTCACCCCATTTGAGGAAGATAAAGATGGACATTGTGTTGTTCCCAGGAGTAACAATTACGGTACGAAGGCATTCACACACCCACCATACCCACCTTCTGGATACTTTGTCATGATTTATTTAGCACCTATATGTCTGATCTGGCTTGTGCTTTAGTGCTTGTGCATCAACTGCGAAATCGTTTTCTCAAGCCGAATGCTGTGCATTTATTAACCAAATCCTCAGCCTGTGACTAATGTCGTCCTGAAAGAGGAGATGATGTTGATGGTTTAGACCTCAGATCCTCCCGTCATCTGGCCTGTGCTTTTGCTCTCGTTTCTCTTCTCTCTCACTCTTTCTATTGGTTTTGTGGTGAGCGTAAGGCTTAATCTCTCTCTCTCTCCTCATGTGGCAGAGGCACATGACTGAATTTAATCAGTTGGATTGGAAGCGTGCGCAGAGATAGTATGTCTGTGTGTGGCCTTGGCTTTAATGTAATTCCATGTGAGCACTGCTCTAGCAAAAAGGAAAAGCACTCTTTTTTTATCCATTACAATACTGCAGTCATAGAGTCATAAATGTCATCTTTTATGTAAGTGTCAGTGTCAAGGAAGTAGCTACTTACTTTTCAGATAAATGTATAATAGTATTTATTAATAATATCTATTTTTAGTATATTAATATGTTTTAGTATTTTGTATATTTATTTCAAATTTGTTATGTTTTTTTTTTTAATTTTTTCGATTTTTAATTTGCTATAATAGCTGAACATTTTGCGACTACTATAATGTCTAAAGCCATTTTCCAGAATTTGGCACATTTTCATTTGTCAGGTTACGAAAAAAAAAAATCTAACTTAAGAACTATTTACCCTTAATCAAGCTTCAATTTTTTTTGTATAAATATTTTACTGTTGAGGTTCTTAAAATATTTGTCTTCCAAATTTTTTAAAAAAGTAAGGGTTACTCGGTCTGAAGTCATGTGATACATAATAAATATTCAAAATATACATACTGTATATTAATATGCAAAATATCACTCTTAAGATCTAGAAAAATATTATAAATAATATATAATATTCTATAATAATATTATTATATAGAGGTATAATAGTATACCTCTTTGTTATAAATGGCTCTTACAACTATAATGTAGTTCCATAATATTAAAGCAGTAGGGATATATATATATATATTACGGCTTTAATATACATATTACTTTATTTTAAATTGTGGAATAATTATATAATTTCTTAATGTACATAAAATTGTAAAATAAAAAGATATATATATATATTTTTTTTTATAATTACTATTTATCATTAATATATAAATAATATAAAATATAATTATAATTATATTATATAAAATATAATATATTATATATTATTATTTATAAATTATTATATATAATTATATATATATATATATATGAAATATGTGTATATATATATATATATATATATATATATATATATATATATATATATTATTAATGGAAATGTTTTTAATTTTGAATCCATTTCGTTTCATATTTTCAAAACATATGTATCTGAGCAATAAAGTGGCTATTGCTGTAAATCAGCAGCACTGCCTTCACAGGGTTTGTCTTCGCCCAAAGTTCTCATGCTAATAGACCTTCTTTCCACCTCACCTTCTCTCTTTCTCATATCTGCAATACTTTTCCTGTAATTCAGCTCTGCAAACATAGGCCTGGCTCACTGAATGATGAAGAGCCTGATAAAGGGCTGAAGAGGACAGCTGACAACTTTCATTTTTTTGAGCATTTCATTTTGTGTAGCCAGAACCTGTGTGTTTCTGTTACTAAGAATATCTTCAAAAATAAGAGCATGTTTAGTGAATGTGTTTAGTGTTTTTTGCTTTGCATTGTACTCTTACACCTTTACCTCTGTCCTTGCTTTACAGGAAAGTCTTAAAGATTCAAAGAGATGATAGTGTATGTTAGACCAAGGTGGAACCTGCTGTTAAAGAGTACTGATCAAACATTCATGCGTCATATTTGCTTTAATATTGCCTTGAGCGAACATCAACTGAGTCACTTCAGCACAACCACATTTAATTGGGATTTTTATTCCACCATTATGTATTTAAAATCCTCAGCCCTTGAATTTGGGCCACATCAGCTGAAGCGAAGTCTCTGCCAGTAACCATCATCCATCTATGTAGGTCAGCAGTCTCATTTTTACGTCACTGATTGGAAATGAACCCAGAGAGAGAGAGAGAGAGAGAGAGAGAGAGAGAGAGAGAGAGAGAGAGAGAGAGAGAGAGAGAGAGAGAGTCCAGAGGCCATGGCTGCGTTTAACTCCACTTTAATACATACACTCGCAAACTTCCCTAAGCATTTCCCTCGGGGGGAATCCCCGGCAACATTTTGAAGTGCGATCAACTTTAAGTGGACGAGGGAAGTTTGTTTGGACAGGACAGACCCTCATTGACCCTTGATTTTGACTGAGGGAGCAAGTTATCTCAACATGTACACATCAGGCAGATCCATAGACCACAATGCACCATGATCTTGCTTAATTTACCCCCACTCAACTCTAGTAAATGATGATAGAGTTATTTTGACATTCAACGGCATTATACTTGACTGTTATTACACCGTTATAGTTTATTGTATTATCCTTTTTGTTTGTGTCATTTTCTCCAACAGCCCAAGCATACCCCACTGAGCAAAATGATGTCCAAAAGACGTCTTTTCAACGTCTTTGTCACAAAAGTCGGACGTTGAAAAGACGTCCACTGAGGGGCCGGAATGAAAGTTTTTATAACGTCTTTATTTGACGTGTTCTGGACGTCTGAAAAAGATGTTAATGGATCCTTCGTACAAGGTTAAAAACTAGTTCAAATGTGGCCATTTTCAACATTATTTATGGTCTCATTTAGACAATTTATACTGTTTCTTGACCAAATAAACACTCTCAGGATGCATTAAATTAAAACTCAAGTTTATTTCAATGTAATTTCCTTACATTGTTTAGATGGTGATATTTATTTTATTTTGAGTCACCATTGTGGTGATCAGTGTTTGCTTTAGTTGGGCTCTTGGTCCCAATAATAAGTATTCTAGCTTTTCTTTGGCTGTTGTAACTGTGTGTTTGAATAACACCATTGTTGTGACAGAGAAAGCCAAGAAAATTGACTCTCATCAGCTCCTTGTTGTTGATGATGATGATGATGGGAATGATGATGATGAAATCAACATAAAGTGGGCATTTAACGTTGTGTTTAGACTTTTGTGTTTGTATCTGGAGTTTATAACCACCAATGTTGTGAAACTGCATTAGTAGCATGGAAGTTGGACAAAAAGCAAATTTACACAATGTTTTGAGAAAATCTACCATAGAGTCACACACAGACATGAAGATTTTGCATATGATTCACAAAAATGGTGACAATAAATAAAAAAAATGCTTCATGCTGCAATGCATGATGGGTAGCTTTCATAGTACAAAACATCCTCGATTCCCAGGCTTTTTTGTTTTGGTTGTCACCGTCGTTGAGAATCATATGCAAAATCTTGATATCTTGTGTGTGACTATGTGATTCACTTTCTTAAAACATATTATATTTTTATTATGAAACATTTTTTATACACATTATAAAGTTACTGGTCCAAATAATGCAGTTCTAAAAAGTGAATAATTATTTCAGATATAAAAACGGAAGTTTAGATGTTGTTTAATGCTTGCATTGCGTTGATTTTGCCATCATCAACAAGCAGCTGAAGACAGATGATCTTTTATTTTCTTGGCTTTCTCTGCACAATCAATGGTGTTATGCAAATAGTTACATCAGCCAAAGAAAATCTAAAGTAAGAAGAATTGGGACCAAGAGCCCAACTAAAGCAAACACTCATCACCACAATGGTGACTTAAAATGAAACAAATATCACCATCTAAACCACATCTAAACAATGTAAATAAACTTGAGTTTTAATTTAATGCATCCCGAGAGTGTTTATTTGGTCCAGAAACAGTATAAATTGTCTAAATGAGGCCATAAGTTATGTTGAAAACATGTCCACAATGGCCACATTTGAACTAGTTTTTAATCTTGTCCGAAGGACCCATTAACGTCTATACCGGACGTCCAGAACACGTCACAAAAAGACGTCATAAAAACTTTCATTCCGGCCCCTCAGTGGACGTCTTTTCAACGTCCGACTTTTGTGACAAAGACGTTTAAAAGACGTCTTTTGGACATCACTTTGCTCAGTGGGACGTACAGATTCAACAAACAGATTCAAACATATTCATAAGGAAAAACTGTAAACAATAAATCAGCTCCATTGAGGATTCCAAGTGATTAAGGGCTTAGTGTGTTCCATTTAAAAGCGGTTCCGCCAGTAGTGGGCACTCGTGCAACAAAAGCAATGACGTACATCGAAATTAGCGAGACGAAATTAGTGACGACATCTGTCAATAAACACCTGCATGATTTAAACACTTACATGACTGTGTTAATGATCACACTGACTGAAATAGCCTGGCTGGAACTAGTATTTTAGTACTGTCCAAAGTTGATTGATGTCAGCGAATCACTTATAATAATTGTATTTTTTTTTATATATATTTGATGCGTCAATTGCTTTGCGTTGTCTGTCAAAAACACCTGAAAATTGATATCCGCTTAGTGCGCTTAGTGAAGTCACCACTAGATGGCAGCATAATCGTGTCAAAAACTTTCGTCAGTCAGAGTTGTTGTGTCTGGCTTGTTATAAAGCTGCATGATATACTTGCACAGGTCAGAGAAATTAGTGTGTCCCAAATCATATGCCAAAAACTGTTTTTAAGTGTGTTTTTTTTGCAGTATGCATCCTTGCATTCTCTTTTTTTGGTGAATTTGCTCATTTTACTGGCAAATGCAAACAGTAAGGGATCTGTGGTATCAAGGCACAGTTTTGTAATGATATATTAGTATGTCTCAGTACTGCTCTTCTGTCTCAATACACACTCAAGTACGGACTTTCCCACAACCAGTCAAGTGCATATACTGTGCAAATATAATATTAATCTTTCTTTTTACACTTTTCACAAATATATAAAAATCAATAATTTAATTTCGTATTGTAAAATTGTGGAACTACTTGTCTGATGCAGTATGCTATTTTTAGTATCATTGAGATACTATTATAGTATTCACTCATTTTTGAGATTAGATTTTATTTTAATAATTTCCATTTTCATTGTGATTTTAGTCAGAGTTGCAGTCATTTTGTTGTGTTTTTTGTCATTTGTATATTTTTTTTAATGTCAATTCATTTTTATTATTTCAGTTTTAGTTATTTTAGTACATCAAGTTAAACTATTTGAAAATGAGAAATAAGTATTTTTTATATATTTTAGTTGACGTTTATGTTACTCGATTTCACTTGATTTCAAGCATTATTTTTAATGGTTTTAGTTAACTATGATAACCCTGTCTGATCTTGTACTGGTAGCACCTGCTGCATCAAAACTTGATTCATGGTTTTTTTGTTTTTTTTTTGCTCATTTTCTTGTTGGTCATCAGACTTTAGTCAGGCTGTGGTGTCTTTATGTGTAAAGCACAGATTTTCAGATCCACTTGTACAGATGGTTTGTCCTGCCTCCTTTGACACCTGCTGTGGAGGACAGACTGGACTGTGGGGGTGTTGACAGCGATATGTGTTTCTGTATCACATCAGGCTTGTTCTAGGAGGCAGATGGCCAGTCTTCTGTAGACTAAACACACTTTCATGACAATAAACATTCCCCGTTCCAGTAGTTCCAGTCTGTCAGCAGTTTCTGGTACAGAAAGACTTAATGTATGTCTGTGTGCAATGTGAAGAGATGATTACGATAAAGTTTGCTATATGGAAATATTACTTTTTTTTTTCAGCAGCTCATTGCAGACACAAACCCTTGTACCATATATGCAACACCTCGCCTCTCATTGACATAGCAGTTAACCTTATTTAGATGATCACTGTCAATGTGTCAATCCAGGCTGGAACAGCAGACAGAACCAGGGCTGGGCGATAGAATTAATACTTATGATGTATTCATTCAATATTATTTTGTTTGTGATGCAAAAGGCTGTGAGATCTAATAAATATTTTTTATATAGTCTATATTATGTTGTTGCCTATTTAAAATTATATAGGCAATCAGGGCTGGATGATATAATGAATATTTATAGTATATTTAATATTATTTTATCAAATTAACCAGCTAGTACTTGATAATGTAATGAATATATACATATATAGAGAGAGAAATTTCTGCTACATTCTATATTATTTTGATTTATATAAAATTTGCCAACTAGGACTGGATGATATAATGATTATATTTATTATAATACAATTTATTTAGTTTGTTTTATAAAATTAAAGAGACAAGACCAGATAATTTTTATATACAAAAACACATATACAATATGTTCTTTATACATATATATATATATATATATATATATATATATATATATATATATATATATATACACCACATTTTCAATATTATTTTCTTCTTGATTTAATATTTACTATCCAGTGCTGAATGATTTAATGAATTTTTGTAATATTCTGTTGTTGTTTTTTTTGCCATTATACAATTAGCCAACTAGGGCTGGACAATACATAAAAATAAAAAAACTGTTTGTAAACATATATTTAATCTTTATATCATTTTTCTTTCTGGTTTTCATTGTGTTGTGTATTGTAGCGCTAAGACAGACTTGTTTTTACAATGTCTTTTATTTCAAATGGATTTATTTCAGATAAATGACAATAGACTTGCTTTTTTTCTGTGAATAACTTCTTTCAAATCAGTTTCTGTGTGTAAGAGGTAATGAGCGATCACACACCCCCTCGGGCCCTCTCACTGGCCACACACACACACACACACACTCAGGCTGGTTGCCGGGGGGGACGATCTTCCATAGTCTTGGAATGCAGCTTACTGTCTGGCCAAACGTACCATTAAACCATGTGCTGCTTTTGTTTTCCGTTTAGAGCGTGTCAAACAAACAACTCCCTGGCACACTCTCACTCAGGACACACACAGCCCATTCATCAGACTTCTGCTCTCATAGATCATTTATGAATGATTATCATTTTCCAGAATATACTCCCAGAGCAATTGGGCTTGAAATAAGGTTTAACTTTGAAGTACAAGAAAAATGTGTGTTATGTTGTTTATAAGACATGGTGCCATGATTTTTTTGTGCACATTGCATGGTAGAACCATGTTTGTATGATAATTTTCTTGTGAATTTAAAGTACCAAAAAGTATTTTTTTCAAATTAAATTCTGTCCTTGTTTTCGCAGGCACAATTCCCTTTCATCCTAGTATTGATGAAGAAATCGACCATCTGTCTGTCATTGGCAAGCAGCAAATCCCAGAAGTCAAGCAGCCAGGTTTGAACTATCTCTTAAAATCTGTGTGGTATGGTTATTGAGGTAGTATTGTGGCTGTAGTGGTCATGATTCATAAGCAAACCGTTCTGAATTTCCACCTCGCTTGCTCTTTGCTATCTATGCAGTTTCAGTTTCAGTGTGGTGTGACATAACAAGTAACGGCAGGTTTGGATTGCCTATGCCTTTGCCACTTAACCTTTGCCACTTAACCGTTAACCGTGGAAAAACTTTGTGGTAATTAGGGTTCATTAGATCAAAATAAGGATTTTAATGTTCCTTTCTCTTCTTTTCTCTCTCTTCATTCCCTCTTTAGTCTCTCACTCACAGTCTCCTCCACAATCCAATTCAGAATCGAAGCAGAAGAGTCTGCATAAACCCACAACTGTAGAGCCAACAACCGGCAGCCCGTCGACACCTCAACACCCAACCCCTAAATCTCCCCAGCCAAACACAAACTCGTCCAACCGCCATGGGCCGATGATTTACCCCCACCCTTCCAGAGACAGCCTGCTTGTCTGTATGTGCCTTTTGATTTAGTTTTTTTTTACTAAGTTCTAATTATGATTAATGTGTTGGGTGTGAGTTTTTGTATTTATTATTATTTTATCATGCTTTGATCCGGTTTCCACAGAAATTGGGTGCAAAATGCACTCATTTTAATGTAATTTTACTGGATTTACTGTGGTTTGGCTGGCCCTGACAAAGATGACATTTTAGTAGGCCCATCCCATGATGTTTTGTATTTATCAATTTACACACTGCTCTCTCATTAAAGTAGAATTGAGTGTGTCCTGTTTTAATGAAGCAAAATCTCCTGTTTTATGATAGTCCTCCTCAAATGTTCTCTTCTGTCTCTGTTTCTCTCTTTTATAATTGTGTTTGTATGGGAGCAGTGACGATATCTTTATGCATTGTTGTGGGGGCCGTGGGACTCTTTGTTGCTGCCTTCTGCTGGGTCAGGTAAATTGAATCTTTTTATTATTGTCATTATTTATTATCAGTTATATATACAGTTTGTTTTGTCAGCCAGAACCATGATCATTTCACCGTAGTGTGTTAATTAAAAATAAAGTGTAAATAATTTGTATTATAAATAAATAAAGTAAAATATTACAGTTCAAGTACACATACAAATGTATTAATTGCATCCAAAATAAAAGTTTGTGTTTCCATAGTATATGTGGGTGCACTGTGTATAATTATTTTGTATACATATTATAAATACACACACATGCATGTATATTTAAGAAAAAAATATTATTTATATATAAAATATTTATATGTAATATAAATCTATATACATGAAAATATTTCTTAAATATATACAAGCATATTTATATTTGTGTGTATTTATATATACAAAATAATTATACACAGTGCACCCACATACAGTATGTTATGTAAACACAAACTTTTATTTTGGATCCGATTAATAATTTGACAGCCCTAATATATATATATATATTCAGTGTATATATGTATGTATATATATATATATATATAAGATTTTATATATAAATAACACATTTTTTTTAAATATATACATAACTGTGTAAATAATTATACACAGTTCACATACATATATTATGTAAACACAAACTTTTATTTTGGATGCGATTAATTCACAGCCCTAATTTTATATAAATATATTTTGATCCTTTTAGTATTTTTTCAGTTCATTTTATATATATATATATATATATACATTTTCTTTATCATTTTGAGTTTTTTATTTGTATTACAAAATATATTTTTTTTATATTTTGTTCTATTTTCAGTACAGTGCACTATTAGCAAACAAATAATTTTAGGAAAGTAGTTGTGTACTTCTTTAAGACAATGTAAATGTTAGTGTTTTCTATTGCAAGCCTTATTATTATTTCTTTTTTCCAGGGTTCAGAGAGAATCTCATCTGGCTCAGAAGGTCGATTACCCTGCGTTTCATGCAGCGGGCTCTGACAATAACCATACTTCTGTAAGACAATTCACACTAATACCAGTTTGTGTATCTGAAAATACAATATACACTTCAGAACAACTTCTTGTAATGTTGAAATGTTTACGAGCATTCTCTTTCCATGTTTTAGTCTGGGGATAAAACACTGGCTCACAGTGCTCAGATGTATCACTACCAGCATCAGAAACAACAGATGCTCTCTATGGAGAAGTAAGCACAAAAGACCAGATGATTTCCTTTCAAATTATTTGTACATTTTCTTCATTTTAAGTCACTTTATCAGACTGCTGATCCTTACTCATTTCCTTCCTTCTTATTTGGTTCGACTTTAATAGACATAAAGCAGAACCTAAAGTGTCGGAGTCCGGGGCCACGTCAGACGAGGAGAATGAAGAGGGAGATTTCACTGTGTATGAGTGCCCTGGACTAGCACCGGTGTGTACACTTTATCATCATCTCTCAGCTTATCTTACTAACTTCCTATATATACAGTGGGTACGGAAAGTATTCAGACCCCCTTAAATTTTTCACTCATAGTTATATTGCAGCCATTTGCTAAAATCATTCGTTCATTTTTTTCCCTTATGATTGTACACACAGCACCCCATATTGACAGAAAGACAGAATTGGAAAGAAATCCAAGTCCAGGCACTCAGGGTTACAAAAGTGAAGGAGGCCAGTGGGCCGATACACCAACACCCTGATGAAGGCCAGTGGGCCGATACGCGTTGGTGTTTTTTAATGGTTTAGCCCTCGATTGTATAATAAAGGCCTTTTTCACTTTTGTAACCCTGAGTGCCTGGACTTGGATTTCTTTCCAATTTTTATGAACTTTCAACCCTTCCAAGAGCACCAGAGGTTACAAGGGACACCAGCAGCGCTCCAGCTTCCTTTTGTTTAGAAAGACAGAATTGTTGACATTTTTGCACATTTATTAAAAAAGAAAAACTGAAATATCACATGGTCCTAAAACATGCATCTAATACGGTCTTTTTGGAAAAGATGCAACAAGTTTTTCACATCTGGATTTGGGTATCCTCTTCCATTCCTCCTTGCAGATCCTCTCCAGTTCTGTCAGGTTGGATGGTAAAAGTTGGTGGACACCCATTTTCAGGTCTCTCCAGAGATGCTCAATTGGGTTTAAGTCAGGGCTCTGGCTGGCCCATTCAAGAACAGTCATGGAATTGTTGTAAAGCTACTCCTTCGTTATTTTAGCTATTTTAGCCTTGTTGGAAGGTGAACCCTCCAGGTTTTCTTCCAGGATATCCCTGTACTTGGCCGCATTCATCTTTCCCTCGATTGCAACCAGTCGTCCCTGTCCCTGCTGCCACCACCATGCTTCACTGTTGAGACTGTATTGGACAGGTGATGAGCAGTGCCTGGTTTCTCCACACATACCACTTACAATTAAGGCCAAAAAGTTCTATCTTGGTCTCATCAGACCAGGAATCTTATTTATCACCATCTTGGAGTCCTTCAGGAGTTTTTTTAGCAAACTCCATGTGGGCTTTCATGTGTCTTGCTTGGTTGACTTACTACAACTTTCTCCCATCTCCTGACTGCATCTCTGGAGCTCATCCACAGTCATCTTTGGGTTCTTCTTTACCTCTCTCACCAAGGCTCTTCTCCCCCGATAGCTCAGTTTGGCCAGATGGCCAGCTCTAGGAAGGGTTCTGGTCGTTCCAAACGTCTTCCACCTTAAGAACCTTAAGTGCAGCACAAATGTTTTTCGTAACCTTGGCCAGATCTGTGGCTTGCCACAATTCTGTCTCTGAGTTCGTCAGGCAGTTCCTTTGACCTCATGATTCTCAATGGGCTCTATGCACGGTGAAGGTCTAAGGATGCTGAACTACTTCCGCAGATCGTAGAGTCCAAGGCTATAGCTAGAATTTATATTGGCTTCTATGCTCTATGGCTATACTAATGAAACGTTAGTCACAAAAACAGACAAAACAGCCATTTTGTTTATGCTTATTTGTTTGTTATATTAAATAAACATAACTATATATAAAATTACATCTACACGTAATAAAGTTTCGTTTCAAAGACAGGAGGACAGTAAATTTCGAAGACTCTGCCGTAATCCCGTTTTCCTGCGCTTTTAATCTCCCCAACCGGAAACTGAAGAGCAGCCTTGCGTCAAATGTGGAACTTATGCATACTGTATAGCCTATTGCTCTGATATTTCCTGTAAGCTGTAAGGTCTTATATAGCTTTCCTAATCAAGTCCAATCAGTATAATCAAACATAGCTGGACTCAAATAAAGGTCTAGAACCATCTCAAGGATGATCCGAAGAAATGGACAGCACCTGAGTTAAATATATGAGTGTCACAGCAAAGGCTCTGAATACTTAGGACCATGTGATATTTCTGTTTTTCTTTTTTAATAAATATGCAAAAATGTCAAGAATTCTGTTTTTCTGTCAATATGGGGTGCTGTGTGTACAATAATGAGGAAAAAAATTAACTTAAATGATTTTGGCAAATGGCTGCAATGTAACAAAGAGTGAAAAAACTAATGGGGTCTGAATACTTTCCGTACCCACTGTATGTGTATATATATGAAGAGTTCAGATGCAAAAGCCTCTAAATGCCATTTGAAATTTTCTTCTAAAATGACCATTTTTATCAAGCTTGTATATTTAAGTTCAGTAATTTCACTTAAATGCCAATTAATAGGTAATCTTCATTGCCATTTAAGTGAAATTACTGAACTTAAATATACAAGTTTGATAAAAATCATCATTAAAGCAGAAAATTTCAAATGGCACTTAGAGGCTTTTGCATCTGAACTCTTCATATATATATATACGTATATATATGAAGAGTTCAGATGCAAAAGCCTCTAAATGCCATTTGAAATTTTCTGCTTTAATGATGATTTTGATCAAACTTGTATATTTAAGTTCAGTAATTTCACTTAAATAACAATTAATAGGTAATTATCATTGCCATTTAAGTGAAATTACTGAACTTAAATATACAAGTTTGATAAAAATCATCATTAAAGAAGAAAATTTCAAATGGCATTTAAGGCGCTTTTCCACTGCATAGTACGGTACGGTTCGGTTCGGTACGGCTCACTTGTGGTCAGTGTTGGGAGTAACGCATTACAAAAGTAATACATTACAGTAACATATTACTTTTTGCTGTAACGCAGTAGTGTAAGGCATTACTAATCAATTTTCAGTAATATTTTACTCGTTACATGTTCAGTGAGGCTTGTATTACAGTTGTATTACAGTGTATTTTCTGCTTTTACTTCTTAAAGGCAACAGATATGTGAAAGTTTTAAAGCAGTCTTTTAGTGCCAGTTCAGAGCGGTCGCGTCTGTAACATTGTTTTTTCCTCATAAATGCGAACACGAAAACTAAAATAAAAAGAATATTTTAAGTTCTATGGAGACTGGAGAGCCAACCCTTCCTCATCCGATTTGCGCAGTGTAATTAACAGAATTAAAAAAAATATATTTTGCCTCCTATTTTTTTGTCACGCATGAATGTGTCTTTTCCCTAATATTAAAAATAAAACATAGACTGATATTTGTCTAATGTCTGGAGTCCTTTAAGGAAGTAGCCTATATACGTTTCAATACATGTATTTTCTGAGAATTTTTATTTCAAGTTTTGAATGCAAATGTCATCATGTCCATAATGCTGGACCCAATTTTAAATAATTTATCCTCAACTAGTTTTGTGGTGTAGGTCTACGTATTTTATAATGTTAACTTCAAATAATACTAATAGCCTAATTTAAAGATAAGACAGCATTGGATCTGGACAGTAAGGAGAATAACGCTGGAGTTGGAAGAGGTTTGTCGCGATTCTGTAGGTTCGTGGATCTGAGTCGTGTGGCGAATGGCGATTTCGGTTTCATATTGCATATCGTTAGAAGCCCCAAAGTTAAGTTCTACTTAGTTATTTTGGTGAAAGTAACTCAAAAGTAATACATGAGTAATGTAACGCATTACAATTCTGAGACAGTAATATTGTAAGGTAATGAATTACTTTTAAATAACAGTAACAAGTAATACCTAATGTATTACAGTTTGGAAGTAACTTGCACAACACTGCTTGTGGTGCTTTTCCACTGCATGGTACGGTACAGTACGGTTTGCTTCAGGTCGCTTTAAATGGTACCTGGTCTGTTGAGGTTCCAAGCGTACCGTACCGGTACTAAAATGCGACGTGAAACACTGCAGATCACTGATTGGTCAGACAGAATCGTCACTACCAGCGTCACTACTAGCGTCATTGGATTTGCGACACGAGACACTTTTTTAGCAGTATTTTGTTTTGCTGCCATCAGCCTCATTTTAAACACATTTTTCCGTCTAGCAGTTAAAAACAACCACATACCGAGAATCAGGAACACCATCCCCTCGATAGTCTCCATTGTTCCTGTGTTGTGGGTTTGAAAATGTGGCGCTTTTAAGATGATGTCATGGCAGTAGAGGCGCGCGCAAATAACGATCAGTCCCACACATTTTGAAGGGGTACTACTGCAGTGGAAACGCAAAGCGAACCGAAATGTTCCGCTCCGAGTCGAAGCGTACTGCGCCGAACCGTACCGTACTATGCAGTGGAAAAGCGCCATTAAAGGCTTTTGCATCTGAACTCTTCATATATATATATATATATATAATATATAGAGAGAGTTCTGTGTAAAATTCCCCCCCCCCCCCCCCCCCAAATATGGTTTTACACCAGTCTATTTATTTATTTATATCTGTTGCTGTAGTGTGTGAGTACAAAAATATATATATACCAAATATATATATACCACGTCTATGTGGTACAGAGGTGCTTTCCTGGTTCAGTCCTAAGACAAAAAAAAACACTTCTGCAAAAGATACACATCTAATAATGCAGTTCTGGCCAAAAAGCATCACTGTGGGTTTTTTTTTCTCTGCAGACTGGAGAGATGGAGGTGAAAAACCCACTGTTTGACGACTCCACCTTACACTCTCAGAGAAATCATAAGTGACCTGGACACACACACACACACACACACAACCCTGTATATTTTAACAATAGGCTTAACACGCCTAAAAGCACTCTGCGATTGGGTGAAGTTGCACCACACACAAATGATGACATCCAACCACACATGGAAAGAAATAAACTATGACTCTGTTTTTCCTGGAACGTCCCAGCCCCCCTCAGAACAAAGTCAAAAAATACTCAAACTTTAAAGATGCCGAAGAAGGGATGATATGTAGATGAATGATGAATGGTGAATAAAGTAAAAGGGAGCAGTTGTTAAGACGTTTTTCTTGTACTCAAATGCACATATTGAATCTGAAAGAACTCTTTCCCCGCAAAATCTCATTGGAAACGCAAAGCGGCTGTTTAATATCTTCACGTCACATCTTTATTCTTCAAGTCTGGGGTTTGTTTTCTCTCGCTACCTTTTTATGTCTCCTCTCTTTTAAAATCATTCCTCTTTAGGGTCATGCTAGGAAGCTTTATAAGCATCTCTTATCATTGTGTAGAAGTACACAGTGGTGTTATTTGTCTCTCCATATCTGAAAATTGTTTTCTTGTTGTCAACATTTAATTGTCTGTATCAGTGCTGATTTAAAACAACATAATATATTCTTTCTTTTTTTATTAAATTAAGAATAGTTTTTGTCACTTTAGTCATTTTTCCACTGTATGTTTCTTCAATGAAGTATGAAGCCGCTCTTATATTATATAGTTGTTTGTTTTCTTTGTAAAAATCAAATCCA
Organism: Pimephales promelas; assembly: GCF_016745375.1. The sequence continues at coordinate 789,931 of NW_024121148.1, forward strand.
TAATGACCGTGTCTGGGAATTACATATTAGTCAGACTGAAACGGAGTTGCTGAGGTTCCTGTGCTCAAGACACTTTAGTATAAATACATAAACTTAAATGTATTATATTGTATTTCTTTGAAGCTTATGGGTAATAATGACTGACATGACAATCACAATTTAATAATTACACAATAATACATTTAATTATTCATTTAGTTGACTTTTTGTTTTGTATGGTTTATTAAAGCTTCTCATCCAACTTTAATGTATTATGTCATTAAAGTTTAATACAGTAAATACAATCATATTTGTGTACTAAATTCACTGTTCCATAAATCAATAAGGATGGTATGGATAGTGTTGCATCAATGTGAATATCAAAGACTTTCATTGTCAAAAGTGTATGTTTGACCTCAAATCTTTGATTGTTGAATTGATGAAACATCAGAGTTTTATTTCTATTCGTATTTTTTTTTTTTTCAGTTGGAGCTGAAAGTCGCTTGTTCTCTGAAAGTAACTGTATAGCTTAAATGTTTGTCCTCTCCGGCTCAAGCATCCAAACAGAACGTGGCGAGAGCAGACACAACCTCCCCCAATACAGGCTCTTTTCTGCGATGGGCCACTTATCTGTCCCATAAGGTGTGGTTCAGAGGAGCCCATCACAGATCTAGCCTCATCGAGGTGTCTATGGGGGAGAGCCATTAAAGGCCATTGTAACTGTGAATGGTGAGGAAGGCAGCCATAGGCCACCTGATCAAGATATGTGGGGAGAGAGGCAGTAGTCGTCAGCAGGGTGTCAAAAGCAATCAAAAGGCCATCGGACAGGCTGTATAAGTCAATGGGGCAGAAGGGGAGAGAGGTCACATACCTGTTTATCAGATAATCCATTTTTTATCTGTTCAAAAATATTTACGTCTAAAAACCATGTTCACTGATTACCAGGCCAGATTTGTAGCTCATTTTATTTTATTTTTATTTTATTTTTTTTGCTTCAGACATTACGTCAGATTAATGGGGAACTACTCAAATATTTGATATAATTTATAAAATAGTAACCTACATTTCTCTAGATGTTGCTGCTGCCGTCATTATTCAAAAGAATAGCCAACAACTGAAAACTTCCTTTTTTGGTGATAGATATTAATCATCGGTAATTTTAGTATAATTTAGAAACTATTATATTTTATCATTTGAATTAAGTGTATTTTGTTTCATTTTTTTGAGTTGGTCTAAAGTTAAAATTGTACTGTCTGTCATTTTATTAGTTATTGTTTCATTTAAATATATATATATATATATATATATATATATATCGTTTGTTATTTATTTATTATTTTAAAATGATGGTTTTAGTAAGTAGCTGAAATAAAATAAATATATAAAATTAATTCAAAACAATTCTAAAATACAAAAATAAAAATATAAAATTATTCAAATTATATATTTTATCATATGAATTAAATGTATTTTGTTTAATTTTTTGAGTTGGTCTAAAGTTAAAATTGTATTGTTTTTTTTTTTGTTTTTTTGTCTTTCATTTTTATTTGTTATTGTTTCTTTTAAATATATTTATATCGTTTTTATTTATTTTTATTTCAAAATGATGGTTTTGGTAAGTAGCTGAAAGAAAATAAAAAATATAAAATTAATTCAAAATATATATTTTGTCATTTGAATTAAGTGTATTTTGTTTTATTTTTTGAGTTGGTCTAAAGTTAACATTGTATTTTTTGTCATTTTATTAATTATTGTTTATATATATATATATATATATATATATATATATAATTTTCATTTATTTTTTATTTCACAATATAGCTGAAATAAAATAAGTTAAAGAAATTCAGTTAATATTTTTTTTTTCCCTATAATAACCTTATTTTATAATAGATAATACTTTAGCTTCCATGTTATAACAAAGTGAGATCAGAAAGCAACTGGAATGTTTAAAGCAGAAATTTGATTAGTATCTTTGTATGTTTGTTTGACTTTGTGTTCTTCAATCTTCAAACCATTTCTCAACCTGCTTACCACCCTTTGATTAACACCAATATCTCATTTGGTTTCCGCACCTCTGTGATTCTAAAAAAACTGATGCAGATGTAGCATGAAATGTCAAAGTGCATCAAATGTAAACAAGGGCGGGGTGATGACTTTGCTCAATATTAATAACAACCGGAAACTGCTTGTTGCAATGAAATGCCACAAGTCAATGTTTGCAGAAGTTATTTCAAGAAAAGATTTACAGAGTTTAAATTTCACAGTACACAAAAAATAGACACGGTCTGCCAAACAGAGCCACCTGGGAGTGTTTTGTGGCCTAATCCTGATCCTGCCGTCCCTCGCTGCACACCCCACCCCGGCCTGTGTCATCTCTCTTCCCACTTTCTCCTCCTCTGTCTGCACTTTACATAACAATCCCCACCAAGTCCATGGGCCAGCACAATGCCTGCAGCAGTGGTTTGATGTCTTTTAAAAGCTTTGACTGGCCCCGGAGTCCTCCTGTGTGTCCTTTCCTCGGCTTTGTGACCAAGAGAGATGGACAGCTCAGTTTGTGACCTATAGCTCCTGGTCTGCAAGAGTGTGTTTGGAGGCAGGGGGTTGATTGTTGTAGATTTGTGTTGGCCGTGCTTGTACTGATGGTGCTTGTGTGTGTGTGATGCCCTGGGTGGGTGGTGATGAAGCATCAGAGGGATTAGACAGGGAATCAAAGCAGATTGCAGAGTTATATGTGTGCGTGATCATTTCTTGCCTTAACATACTTTGCGATCAGACTCCAGAATAAACTACACGTGCATGTATACGCTGGAGAGAGACTTTGGACTAGTGCGTCGGTGAAACTTTGACGACTTTGAAACTGTGTTTGTTTCGGAGGAGAGGAGGGGGTGGGGGAGGAATCAAAGGGTTGAGACTTATTGTTCAATGCTGAAAGGCAGCTAATGGCCGGCCATCGCAACTGTGGCTCTGGGAGCGGCGGGGGGCCTCGGGCTCTTGTGGCACAATGCCTCCCCCATCCACTTTCCTGCGGCGCGTCTTCCTGCCGCAATCTGCACCGATCGGCTCGGTCGGGGGTGCACAGCTGTATCGATGCGACTCTAGAGCTTTTACGAAATGTACCTAAACAACTTTAATGAAACAAGCACGAAGCTTGCGCATATAGCCTACATGCTAATATTAACAAAACAATCACTTTCGTTTTAGGCTATATATTACAATATCTCTAAACTGTTTTACCGTTTTAATCAATGTTTTTATTTTTGTTTGTCGCCGCACCCAGACTTAAATTCTCCTATTGGCTATAATAAATTAGCCTAATAGCTAAATAAAATAAAATTAGATCAATTCGATTTTGACTGAATAGATCGAATTTATAAGCTTTTTCTAACTCCCTCTGGCCTATAGCCTATAATAGGAAACATATATAGGCGCCTATATAATTTTTTAAGCAAGTAGAAAACAGGTTTTATATGTATTTAAAATGGATTTAAAGGGAGTGATGGTGAAAATTAGAAGTGGGAGCACACATGCTATTCTGAACACGAGATCATCATACATTTTTGTTTTGAGACAATAAAACATTTTTTGTGCGAATTTTAGGGCTCATTGAACGCTGTTTTAATTTTGCGATTTTGTTAACTTTATATTCTCTCTCTCTCTCTTTAGACTATAGCCTAACATATAGCCTAATTGTTTTAAGCATCTTTAAAAAAAATCCGAGTTAATTTCTTATGGGGAAAAATTAAATTACACAGCTAAAAATATGTTATTCCACATTCCACAGTAGTAGGCTGTTATTACCTTCTTTCTTTTTTTTTTAAATACCCTTGTATAAACTGCTCATATCTGTGGTTCAACAAGCAGCGTGAAGGTGGGAGATGTGACGCTTGTAATCCAATTGCTTATCAGCAACAGACAAACAAAACAATTCACCTTTTATCTACATGTCTTAACCAAATAGAACAGGAATAATGCGTGTGAATGCATTAATTTATCAATTATTCCGTTTTATGATAAATTTTGTTCACAATATAATAAATTGGAACCTGTTTAAACGAAGTTGCACAATAAAGTGCATAAAGTGATGTCGATACCATCAAGAACAACTCATTAAGAGCATATTACTGAAACAAAGTTTACTTAATGTGGCATGAATATAAAACATGAATATGTAGGCCTAGTTCTATTTTGCATTGTAAATACTCAACACGCATAATAGCTAATGTTACTGGATGTTACTCCTAAACAAAATTACAGATTATTTTAGGCTACATTTCATATTATAGATTTTTAAAGGTTTGATTGAAGTTAAAAGTTTTCATTAAGATTTTATTTGAAGTTTGTGCAACTTTGGAAAATGCACGCACATCTCCCAAACGTGTCCTCACCCAATGAGAAAACCAAGTTCATTTACAAAGTCAGCTGTGGCTTATTGTCTCAGGTGACCAATGGGAGAGGAGGTGGTTAAGACCCCAGCCTCCAACTCCGATTGATTAGGAAAACCTGTGTGGGACGGGATCAGAGTTGAGATTGGGAAGAGTTGGTGAGTTCTGGGTCATTCTAAAGGCCTAATTGATGGCAATCACACAAAAACTGCGCGCATTTCAGCACAGGCTGAAGTTGGGACGCACAATCTGAGGCTTAGAGGTTTGTTTTAGTTCGCTCATTTTAAAAAGAAAACATCTAGGCATGAAGCCACTGGTCGCCGATTATTGATTATCAAACTAGAAGTCTCGACGCTTTTTTTGTTTGAAATCCAAAGAACTTTTTTGTGGGAAGATGACGGAGAGACCGCAGAGCCCGACGGGAGCAGACTGCAGACCTTACGAGGTCAACAGGGCCATGTATCATCAAGCCCCGGGCCTGGATGGACTTGGCGGTGCGTCCTTGCAGTTCGCGCACGGCATGCTTCAGGATCCAAGTCTGCTTTTCAACAAAGCCCATTTCAACGGAATCAGCTCTGGGACACACCAAACCTTCTTCCCATTTTCTGGAGATTTTAAAACGAGCGATTTGCAAGGTAGTGATTTTGCGCAACCCAAACACTGGTACCCGTTTGCTGCCCCCGAGTTCACCGGGCAGGTGGCGGGCGCGACGGCAGCCACCCAACCAGTAAACATAAGCCCGCCTATCGCCGAAACCAGGGAACAAATCAAGATGCCATCTGAAGTAAAAACCGAGAAAGATATTGATGAATTCTCCAGTGAAGAAAACAAGCCGCCGTCACAATATCATCTCACTCCCGGTACGTCATCCGTCCCCACAGGGGTGAATTATTACGCACCCTGGAACCATTCGTTTTGGCCTGGACTGGCACATATCACGGCCCCCGCTAATATTTCTCAAGCTCCCCCGACTCCATCGGCATCATCTCCCTCTCTGTCTCCTTCCCCACCCGGAAATGGGTTCGGAAGCCCAGGGTTTTTCAACGGAGGCTCCGCGCCAAACATCTCCGGTCAGGCGCAGGGCCCAGTCAGGAGCAGCGGGTCCTCCAGTGGAGGCTGCAGTGATTCTGAGGAGGAGGTGAGGGTTTTTTTTTTTTTTAAATGTAGTTTGATTTAGATAAACTATAACTTAATATACTTAAAATTGTTTTGCTTTTTAAAAATAATAGGAGAATCTGACCACAGAAGACTTGGAGCAGTTTGCTAAAGAGCTCAAACACAAACGCATCACTCTTGGCTTCACGCAGGCAGACGTGGGACTCGCTCTTGGAAACTTGTACGGTGAGTTTGAGGACTAACCATTAGATATAAATGTATATGTGTGAAATTGTGTTTTTATTTTTATTTAACCGTTGCACTTTTATTTAGGCAAAATGTTCAGTCAGACGACTATCTGCCGCTTTGAGGCTCTCCAACTTAGTTTCAAGAACATGTGTAAACTGAAGCCACTGCTACAGAGGTGGTTGAATGAGGCCGAGAATTCCGAAAACCCGCAGGATGTAAGTACACTACATTACACTAGGGGCGCTCAAAACTGACTACCTGTCACTGAACTTCAGGATATTTACTTGAGTCACCCGTTTACAACACATGAGCTATGTGCAGAACAGTAGCCTTCATCGTTTACAATGAAACCACACTTTCCTGGCGTGCTACATTGTCACAAGACTTCATCAAAGTGCATATGATTTTAGCAAAATTATTAGAGTTATTTTTTTTCTAAATTGACAATGAAACGAGGTATGCTTTAAAGTTATGAAATGTAAATTCACTTGATCTCTTTTCTAAATGTAGCTGTTAGTGATCTTATTGTGAATGAATAAGATCTGTCATAAGTCTGTCATAACTGATTGACAGACTTCTTTGGTGATGTATGCAGGACTTATCCAATAGGATCTGTGCACAAACCCTGCTGACGTATGTCCGGTAGGATCTCAGCCAGTTTCTTTACTTCCGCATTGCGTGTTCTGCAGGCAAAGTGTATGGCAGCAAAACTTCAATAAAATTCATTTTCTCAGAAACGGAGACAACGGTTTTAGAAACTGATTTGCATTATATGAGAGAATACTCGCCCTCAACTCGCCCTAACTGCCTCAGTGTTGTTAACATTCACATTAACCGCATGAAGTTTTTGTTAACACCAACTGTAATTTGCCACTATCTCCACCTAATGCAAAACCGGCTGTAACTGGATGGGCTGCGACAAAACACGGAAGAGATTGTGCATAAAGCCATATTGTTTCTTCTGCATTAATCCCGCTCCTTTCTTGTTATTGGCTGAACGCTTGCATTAAGATCTGCCTTTGTCCAATCAAAGTCCTGTGCTTTGCCCCCCCCCCCCCCCCCTCTTTTGATGATCTACTGATACTTTGATTAGTTAGGACTACAAGGTTTTGCAATGTCAGCCTGCTTATTTCACCACAAATACGAAGTTAAAGTCTTGGCCAGTCTAGTCAGTTTTCTCACATGTTCTGTAGATTGCCTGACAGCTAAGAAAAAGTCTGGTACACTTTCAACCAAGGTGCAACTATTACAAGTTTTCCAGGTCATTTGTACACAAATTTTGATCTCTCAATGCAGTGATCGTTTTAAATGTTGAACAAGTTTGTCTTATATTTTTCAGATGTACAAAATAGAGCGGGTGTTCGTTGACACAAGAAAAAGAAAGCGGAGGACCAGTTTGGAAGGCACGGTCCGTTCTGCTCTCGAGTCGTATTTTGTGAAGTGTCCCAAACCCAACACTCTAGAGATAACGCACATATCCGACGACCTAGGCCTGGAGAGAGATGTGAGCATGCCTCAAAGTCTGTGGACCCTTCGTAATTAGTCAGTGCTTTTAAAACCCATTTGACTTCATTTTTTTTTTCTGTAGGTAGTACGTGTGTGGTTCTGCAATCGTAGACAAAAGGGAAAGCGCCTAGCATTGCCCTTTGACGACGAATGTTCCGAAGTCCAGTATTATGAGCAGAGTCCACCACCTCCGCACCACATGGTTGGCGCATCCCTCCCAGGGCAAGGCTATCCTGGACCAGCCCATCCCGGAGGAGCCTCTGCCCTGTACATGCCATCCCTCCACCGACAGGAGGTCTTTAAAAACGCTCTGCATCCCGGACTGATGGGTCACCTCACCAGCTAACCGGCTACAGATGCCCGCTAAAAGTTTATAGAAATGCTCCGAGCCAAGCTATGGGTCAAATAAGTCATACGATTTATTTTTATGTGACCATTGCATCTGTTTATTTGGTTCTTTCCGTTCATGCCTTTGGACACTCTTAATTGAATAGTGTCTGGTTTAGACTTTACCATGCACACTAGCAGCCTGATGGATCTTTGTTTAATGGGTGCTTTGTTGAATGCGTTTGCACATGAAGTCATGGGTTCAGATGATTTTTATAGTTTTTATGGCTTTTTACTCGTGTATCAGTTTTTATGTACTTATGTTTGTCTTTTATTGTTCAATATTTGGTAGCTTTGTCAATTTTCTCATTACCTTTCTGGGCAGCATATTCAAGACCTCATGAACTTGTATTTTGAGTAATTGCTGAATTTGTAAAGAGATGGATTTTTTTTTAATTTTTTTTTATTGTTTTTATTTTTTTCCAATCACAATTTGGAGACATTCAGATGGTCCACAAAGAACATCAATCATTGTTCTTTTTCTCGTATTTGCACTCTCCCATCTCCAGTAGAAAATAATTCTGTGTAATCTCTTTTTATCAGGGTAATTATATAAGAAATTTGCTGCCAGTTTAAAAAGCCTCTGTGTGGAGGTCATGTGCCTTATCTTTTGGTGTTTGTATCATGCATGCTTATCCCTGTGCAATGTAAATGAAAGCCATATCTGATAATTTATTGAAATCCTGTTCTTCAGTTAACACAATATCTTCTGGGTAACAATTAAACCATTTCCATTGACAGTCAATTCTAGTTTGTTTTGGGAATATTAGCTTTTCTTATTGTTCTCCAAAGAACAAAGTTTTGCGTCTAGAACCGACAGTTTTTGTACCAAGTGTTGATCCAGCACCAAACCCTTTATCTTTATTCTTTACCAATGACTTTAAGCCAAAATATACCAATTTAAACTAATAACTCACTGCAAACAACAAAGAAAACTTTAAAACAAGTTTATTCTCATAACAAAAGGGCACATATATAAAAGTTTTTTAAACTATTTGGTAATCTATCTTTTTGCAATCTAGAATGTAACCAATGATTTTTATTTTTGTCCAACGCTGTATAGAGCTTGAATGGGCACAGCTTCAAAAGATATTGCAAGTATTTTTTTTAGGCTAAGTGTGTGTGACTATGGGTTTGCATTTAGCCTTTCTCACCCCCAAAACAGATCTGACCGACTTTCCATGCTTCAAGAATTCATGTGGAGGATATGCATGTTGACATGAGAGGAAACAGGGTTCTCACATTGCGGTTTCAGTTTGCCACCTTGGCCTCAGCAGCGTATAGATCACGTCAGTGACGTCAGAACTTCTGTTTAATGTACTGCAGGTGCACGCCAGCAATGTGCTTCATTCAAAGGTAGGCTACCGTGACTTCAAATAAACGATTGCCTCATGTAGGCTAACGTTTTCGCTTAGGACATGGTTTTGCATTCCAACTGTTCTTTTTTTGTCAAATACCCAATAGGCGCCTATTGTTCACCATAGACCTTATTTCTGGTGATTTAGCAAAAACCCATTCAAAAATCCCATAGACTTTAGAGCGAGAGAACTGAAAGTGCTAAAATGCTAACTCGCTTCCGCGTTTTGGCCTACAAAGTGACGTGATGACTTGCACCCTTGCACTCTAACAAATCAGTTACAAAAACAAAATGACAAAAATGATTTATTTATTTTTTTTATTAGATTTCATTTTCTATGACATACTGAAGCTTTTCTCGTATTCCAATAATTCCTGGGTGAGTCAATTGACCTGCGAGTGACCAAAGTGTTACTTTTTTATTTTATATTTTATTTTATATTTGTAGGCTATCTAACTCCACACTTATTCTCACACTACACAAGACTGTAAATTTTGTTTATATTTTGCATTTTCAAATTACAAATTACTTGTATTTAAATACATTTGATGAGTAGGTGTTTGCAATTACATACTTTTTGATGCATTTGTGCCCATCTTTATTTCTTTTCTTTTTTTTTCTTTTTAAATGGCGCTTTTCACAATATAGATTTCATCAAAAAAACATAATTACAAACATCCACGATTTGTAGAGCTGATTAAGGTTAATTACTGATTGGTTAATTAATTTGAATATCCCCAGCTGAGCAAGCCAAGGCAACAGTGGCAAGGAACTGAAAAACTCCATCTCTGTGTGTCCTGTTACGTTACCATTTTCTCCAAGCTCAGATCCTCATAAACCTTTTGAGTTGGAAATTTTCCAAAGGTGGGACAGATATTGCACAATCTCTCTCTCCAGTCTGTATATAGTTTGACTGTATAGTCTTGTCGCCAGGTAAAATATGAACTATACTTCTTTGGATCTTTAGTTAGACCTCTCAGGTACTCAGCCAGGGCCTTAACAGACTTAAAATCATCCACATGGATGAAGGATTTAGAAGGCGCCACAGCTTCATAGTCTCTGCGTGGCGGGCCCAGCACCACAGGTACGGCCCCAGCCTGGAAGGCGTTTCTCCACAGTTTCTCTGTGATATAGTGCGGAGATATTGTGTTTTCAAAGGCTAGGTAGAAATAACAGCGGGAAATCGTTGGGAGCAGGGCCTCCTTTGGTAGTTTTTTTTTAGCGAAAAGGCCATACAATTGCACATTGAGGGTCTTGTTCAGCTCCTGGAAAACTGCACTCCTCCTGTGGCTTTTCTGGTAGTTACTAACCACCCAACAGGCTTCATAGCTCTTGTTTGTTGGGATAACAAAGTCTAGACCTGGTTTCTTCCTCTGTAACAGCTTCCCGTAGGGCACAGTGATGTCAGCATGAGGGTGATATGACATGGTGAGGTTGAAAAGGTTTTTGTATTGCGACAAGATGCCATTGTTTTGTGGTGCTTCTAACGAAAGCCATACCCACCTCTGTTTGGCGGGCCGATGGAGATTTACTGGAAGATGTTCTCTCCGCAGCTTCAGCTCACAGTTATGAAAGACTATCAGATCGGCGCTCTCGTTGAGACTGCGATTGTCCACTAGCACACATCCAGAGATGCCGTAGTCCCTCAGACACACGTTCCCCGCAAGGCTGTACCGGATACCGTACGGCCAGTGCCACAAAAGGATGGTGATATTGTTTGTGATTGACGTATTGCTGCCATTGAGCTGTTGTTTATCAACCAATAACAACACACTGTAGCCAACGAAGCTGATGGTCAGGAATACAATAATGAGAGTCTTGGCGAGTTTCTTTATCCATCTCCACATCCATCTTATGCTGGAGCCCATTATTATGCTGTGGAAGTAGCAGAACTAGATGTTAGTTTGTTTTTTTTCTTAAATTTTTGTTGGAGGTTATGCAAGAACTTAGTCTACAACTTGGGGTTTTGTCAGTCAGGATCCATGACATTTTTCCTTTCTGTAGATGACAAGTGGAGTGACCCATAGAGGGAGCATTTCTTCACTCAAGCAGAATCCTTGCATCTTTATCTTTATTGTGCTTTCTCTGTCTATTATTGAAGAAATTGTAATGCAAGTATTAATAACAATAATACTTTGTTACTTTATATGGCACCTTTCTGGGTACTCAAAGCGGTTTACGTGGATTGGGGAATCTCCTCAACCACCACCAATGTGCAGCATCCATGTGCAGCATCTGGTGGAGAGGAGACAGTGATGAAGCCACTCAGTATATGGGGATGATTAAGGCCATGATGGACAGAGGCCAAGGGGCAAATTTGGCCATGATGCCGGGGTTACACCCTACTCTTTTTCGAAATACATCCTATGGGATTTTTAATGACCACAAAGAATCAGGACCACGGTTTAACGTCTCATCCGAAGGATGGTGCTTTTTGACAGGCTGGTGCCCTCGTCGCTGTACTGACCCACACAGACCACAGGGTGAGCGCCCCCCTGCTGGCCTCATTAACACCTCTTCCCACAGCAACCTGATTTTCCACTGGTCTCCAGGGACCAGGCTCAGCCCTGCTTAGCTTCAATGGGCAACCAGTCTTGGGCTACAGGGTGATATGGCTGCTGGCAAGTGATGTTAAAGTTAAGACTTGCACTTCAGGAAGTAACACATTTTCACTATTTGCCAGAAGTGGCATCTCTGGACGCAAATGGTCTTTGTTTCCTGTTTACACTTCTGGGCTTCAGGGTCTATACGATTGCCCAACAATTGATTGAGTAATTGTGCAAAAAATATAAATTTTTAATCATACAAATAATATATAATTTTTTTGTTTACTTCTCATCTAATCATTAATGCTGTGTTTTTGGAGATATAAAGTACTTTTGTAGCCATATACCACATAATTCCTCAACTACATCATTAGCTTGCATATGAAATATTATTTTTATGATACATTGTATTTATGCTCTAGTACTAGGCCTTCATTTTTGTGTAAAAATCTTCAGATTTATGCCAGATTTTTATTTATTTATTTGACACGTGAAGAAAATATATTTAGTTTTTTTCACATTTCCCATTCATTTTAATGTGGGGTCATATCGACCCTGAAGACCAGAAGTGTAAACATTTTTTTTTTTTAAATACCTTCAGAACAACCGAATTAAGCCTAGTTTGTTTTGTGTGTGTATAGATAGATAATCAATGAAAATCACAAAATCTTATTCCACTGAGATGAAGGGAACCTTTTTATTTATTGAGTAAAAGTCAATTGGGGTCGTATAGACCCCATGACCCGATTGAGCAGTCGTAAAAAGTTATGCTATTCACACAGAGTTTTAATAGTGCTAGACACTTTTTGCAACAGGTAGCCTATAAATAGCAAAAAATAGCATCTACAACAAATAGTAATATTTGTATTGAAGCTAAAATATCAAAGCTGCGAGCTGCTTCCATACTATACTTCCCTACTATAAAGTAGGCAAAAACAGAAGGCCTTTGTGACAAAAGAAATATATTAGAATTCACAGTACTCATGAATTAATAGGCAAAAAGTATCCAATGGATGACCAATTATTTATGGCGCATACTTTCCCACACTGGATGCTGGTAGGTCTTATATAATAATGGCAGCATGTTGAATGTAGTATGTCCACATTGACACACATTCATATATAATGAGGATATAGTGGTTGTGAAGTAATTACTTATTCAAAACAGTACTTCTTTAAGAGAGTATGCGATTTTGTGCTTAATTTTAATTACCAAAAAAGGTTTTAAATATTTTGTTTTAGTATTATTTGACAAATGTCTATTCTGAAATGTGTTTTAAATCATTCAGCTCAAGATAAAGACTCCTGTCACGCTATTAAACATTAAAGCTGTTGTGATGTTTTATCTCGATCATCAGATTAAGATTTTACAGTGCTGATGCTTTTCTGTAATGTAAGTATAAAAAGAAAGTATAAGACAAATGGATATGTGTAAAAATGCAGATGATCTAAAGAAAAACATAAGTGTGTTAAAGATGAAAGTGTCTTACCTGTGTCTTTGAGGAACGTGGCTTGTGGGGAAGACCACAGTTGTCGTGTCCTTCGAGAAACAAAGTGATGTGGGGGTTTGGTAATTTAATGATGGAGAGATTTGCGAAATTACTTATAGGAAACAAGAGCTTCCTGTTGAGATCATATGTTATATGTTTTTCCACCCTTTCACCTCATCTTCTCCTCCCATTTTTCATGTCCCCTTGATCCTTAAAGCACCTAACTTTAACATGCCACATCTGATTATTTACAGGTCAAGTTCGTAGAGTGTTACCTTCTAATAATTGGTCATTCTTTTTTTTTTCTTCTTCTTTTTTAAATGTGATGATCTTTGCTTTCACCATAAAATTGTAGAAGAGCAAGATATATGAAATGTGGTGCATTAGCTTTTGCCAATCAAGCATGTATCAGTGCATGTATCTGTGCTGTTATGTGGTTGTGGCTTCTGAATTGTACTGAGGGCACTGAAACACACTACAGGAAAAGGAAGTGAGTGGTTTTGAAACTTCTCTCTCACACCTTCATCCTCTCCTGTGCCTTTTTAAATAGAGAAGTAAAAAGTTAACTGTTGCAAAAACTGTTTGTCGTCCCCCAAGAAAGAAATTAAAAGAAAGTAAGAACTCTTAAGTAAGAAATACGAGTAAATAAGAATGCAAGTGATATATGATGATATATGTATAATACATTTTACATTTTCCTATTATTTGGAATCTCATAAATTGTTGGTTAAAAGAGTCTTTCAAGAACATGAAAAGAGAGAGTCTAAAAGGCAAGAAAAGATTAGATAAAACACTTTCCACTTTCAATAGTGTTTTCAGAATCTATAATCACTTAATCAAGCATTGCATCATATAGCCTACGTGCTGAAAATAATAGCTTGAGCCCAGCATGACCTTATCAGCTGATGTTCCTTTTGGTAAACAATGTTGACCAATGCTTTCTTGCAATATTGTAGTCCACACAAAAAGTGTGTCGCCATTTCAAATCTCTGTGAAATGATTTATTCTGTGGAACACAAAAGTGCATTTTGTCCATCACTGAGAGTCAAATGTTGCTTTAGACTCCACTGCCTTTAATTACATGTCAAAAACACCTGAACATATCTTCAAAATGTCTTATTTTTTGCTCCACCGAAGAAAGAAGATCATACAAGTTTGAGATGGTCCTCACTGCAGAACATGAAATCCACGAGGAGGAGTCGGAAGATCCAACTCCTCCTACCTACCCAGCTCCACCCCCTGATCCCTAATCCCACCCCTTAACCTACCCAACTCCACCCCTCAGATCTGGATCCGACTCCGCCCCCTGGATCTTGTGTACTGCAATGAGGTGCTACTGACAAGTTTGGAACGTCATGCGTTTTCATTTTGTTTTCTCCGAATGTGCACTTTCGGTCACTCAGAGTTACATAACCCAAACTTAACACTAGATGGCAGTGGTGCTTTTTCAAAGAAAACGTGCAAAAATTACCCTTGAACTCTCATCATTGGATTGAGGTAGGCTATTCTTTTTTTTTTTTACAGTCTATGGTATATTCATTCACATCTATTAAAATGTATTGTGTGCTGTTTAAAAGTCTATAATGAAGTCATTGTAGGTTAATTCCAGGTGATTTATCAGATTAGTTCGTTTGTGTTTATTTTTACATTGGAGTGACAGAAATGAAGGTAGCCTATCACTGAACATAGTTCTAAACGCACTTCTTATTAACTAACCTAACGCATCCATTAACCACCAAGTACAATGCAAATTTCTACATGTTTAGATTATTGCCTGTGTGTGTGTGTGGTTCAGGTAGCCTACATCATGGAGACAAATTGTCCCCACAAAGATTACATAATTTAGTAGGAGAATAGGCCTATTATGTAAAGTGAATGATATTATACCTTGAAATAGCTTTTTTCAATAAATAATACATACATTAATTGTTAATAATGTAATATTACTATAGGCTATATTAAGATCTTATAAAAACACGAAGAAGCGTTCAGAACATTTTTATTATTTTAATATGTATTTAATTTTTCTCCATGACATTAGATACAAAGTTGCCATATTGTGACAATATGATTATAATGTTTGGGTGATACCCTATTTTTTCCAGATTAAAACTGGTTCAGTTGAATTCATAACTAATAGTTAAATGACTCATACTTTTTTGAATAAAGACAGTGTGGTGATTCAGTACATTCATTCTCTGTATTAACATGTAGCAGGTTGTGCCTCAGATGCCAGTTATTAACAAAAGTCTACACACCCCCTGCCCTTAAAAGGATAGTTCACTTTGAAATGAATTTTTGACATGTTTTAGCTTACCTCAAGGGCATCCAAGATGTAGGTGTCATTGTTTCCACAGTATTTTCAATTTTGATATTTTTAGGTCAAACCGTTCTTGTCTGTCTGTCATATATGGAGTCCACCTCAAATCATTAAGTTTAAACAGTATGTATTCAAATGAATGATTTGTCATACACTGTCAGAGTTTTGATGTCACACCTCATACTTCTCTCCTGAATATCCTCATTCTCACACACATTCCTCAGATCAAGGGTCAAAGCACTTCAACACTGATTTAGGCTACAGGAAATTAAAGTACCGTTACAGTTTTCATGGCACAAAATGGTTACCATACACTCTTAAAAGTGAGGCTTCCAAGAGTTAAGGTTTTAAGACAGAGATTTCACAGCAATGCCATATAGAAGAAAAAAAAAAACATGTTGGGTTTCCCAAAGAACTATAATAATCTAAAGAACCCTTTTCCTCTAAAGAACCTTTTGTGCAATGGAAAGGTTCCATGGATGTTAAAGGTTCTTTATGGAACTATTTATGCCAATAATATTTAACCATAGACGATTTATGATACTTTTCATAGTTAGTCTAGTCCAAAAATGAAAATCTGTTATAATTTGCTCACTTATTTTTACACAAAATGTATCAGAATGTTAGTACTGCTCTTTTCCGCATCTTACATTTCAGTCTTATCACACAGCTTTTAGGGAAACTCAGAGAGTAAAATGAATCATTTGTATAATTTTACCTTAATTTTTGAAATTTGGTTGCCGTTCACTTTTATTGTTAGCAAAAGAGTAGTGTGAACGTCCTGCCAAACATCTCCTCCTTTGGTCTTTGAAAGAAAAACAAAATCATGGCGTGGTTTCACAGACACACAGGGCTTAGATTAAGCCAGGATTAGGCCTTAGTTTAATTTAGACATTTAAGTAGCTTTTATAAACGTCCCTTAGAAAAAAAAAACATTAATGGTGTGCTTCTCGAGACAAAACAATGATCAGTGCAAGTCAGTGCAAGTTTCTTTCAGTTAAAACATCTCAAACATGCAATTTTAGCCTGGGACTATAAGCCTTGTCTTTGAAACGGGGGGTACGTGTGTTTGGAACAACGTGACAGTGTGTAAATGATGACAGATTCTTTTTTTATTTTTGGGTAATAAGATTACTAGACTGTAATAGACTGCACTGGGAGTGAAGAATGATGGGACAAGCACTGAGCAGTTAAGGGAGAAACTCACAATGACTAAAGCAGCAGAGAATGAAGGAAGATACCGGTTGGACAGGTTCGGCCAGTGGGCTGGTATTCTGAACTCTCAAGACCGGTGGGGTGTGGTAGGAGTTTGGGTTCTAAAAGGAAATGATAGAAACTGCGCTTTGAGGGAGGAAGAAGAAAAGGAGCTGTTTTCACTGCTATCGATACAGTTTTAATTTTTCAGAGTTCAAAGGAGGAGACAGAAATCGTGGAAGGACTGCTATAAACTGACCTCATTCTCCTGAGATCCTGGGCAACTGAGACACCGAAGAAAGAGGAGGAGGTAGAGGATGGCAGAATCAGCAAAGATTGAACTTTTTGTCAAGGTCAGAGTTTAATTGCTTACTTCCAGATGTCACATATATGACAACTGTTGTCATTTCTTAAATATGTAAGACCTAAAAATGTGTCTCTTGTTTACTCGTATCTCACCCTTGCTCAAAATGGTTGTACTTCCAATCATTCCTTACATAACCCTGTCAATTGTTTGAAATTCATTGATCTTGTTGAATTTAGGACTAACAAGGGTGAAATTACTTTAAGTAACAAAACCATGAACGTTTTGCTAATGTTTTAGTACTTTTTCAGGAAGCAATTCCATGTATCTT
Organism: Pimephales promelas; assembly: GCF_016745375.1. Next base: position 807,074 of record NW_024121148.1, read on the forward strand.
GATGTTCGTTAACTCATTTCCATCCTAGGAGTTTTAACACTTTACTTACTGAATGTTGTCTCTAGGCAAGCGATGATGGTGAAAGTGTTGGTAACTGCCCGTTTTGTCAGCGGCTCTTCATGATACTCTGGCTGAAGGGAGTCAATTTCACCCTCACCACAGTGGACATGAAGAGGTGAGAGATGCCGTTCTTCTTATTTCATATGGCTCAGTTTCTTAGAAAAGGATTTTTGCCTTGTAGGAAGGGAAATACATTAGAACTGATTCAATAGTCTAGTCCCTGAAAATGTTTCATTACTATAACAAAATGTGTTGTTTTATTTATGTTTTCTTTCTTTGTAGAGCTCCAGAGGTACTAAAGGACCTGGCTCCAGGTTCTCAGCCCCCTTTCCTCATCTATAACGAAGAGGTCCGTACTGACACCAACAAGATCGAAGAGTTTCTGGAAGAGACCCTTGCGCCCCCACAGTGAGTATGGATTCATGACTGGTCCAAAGATGTCAAGCATTTTGCTAGTCAAATTCAGTGATGCATTACTTTTAAAAGTAATGCATTACAATATTGTTTTACTCCCTAAAAAAGTAACTAACTGCTTTACTTTTATGTTACTTATGTGTTGCTTTAATCAACATTTGGATGGGCTTGCTTTGTTTGTTTTGTAATAATAATAAAAAAGTTTTTTTTTTTTTGCAAATGTAAAGGCTCTTTCACACTAAAAGTGAAATGAATAAGCCTCAGTTCGAAGGAAATGCAAATGTACGCATGTACAGTAGAGGGCGCAGCTCAAACAAAACTTTTCAGCTGTGCTTCCAATCTGAACTGCAGAAGAAAATGATTGAGTAGAAAGTTTAAAGGAGCTGTATGCAATACATTTATTTCAATTAATCATACATTTTCCCTGATATGTTACTAGACATTAAGAAATCATGTTCATTTAAAATACTTATATCACTGACAACAGTAGTCCGGCCAGGATATTGTTCAAAAGTCGCAGCCCTTGACTGATGTTGATATTGTCAAGTCGTGTTTTGTTCTGATGCGTCACCCTCCACTGATCTACCAATCACGGACTCAGTAGTGTTGCGGCATTCAGGTTGCCAGCTCTTCTCTAGTTACCACATGCTGCAGATACAAACGTTGTAACTTTGCGAAATTGTAACGCTGCGAAACCCCAAAAAACTCGATACGAATCCGAAATACTTTGTTACAAAGTCCGAAATAAATAATTAACAGCAAAAAACTCACTGTGTAGGACTCGTCACGTGCAATTGGAAGCTTCTTGTAGCAGCCAACATTCCTGCTGGAACCTGCAGCATATCTGGCAACCTTGACGTCATGGGGGAAGGCGGGGAAGGCAGGGATACCCCCTGATTTGAAAGTGATTGCAGTACCAGTTTTGGCCACAATCTTGCATACAGCTCCTTTAACACTCTCATTTGCAATAAAAGCTAAAATTGAAACACAAATATGATGTTTATCTAAAGTAATTTTTGCTTATTCGCATGATTGAATTGGATCATCAAAGGTCCGGAACAAAGACATTGGCTAATAAAGTGAGGTTAAATACATTAGTGTATGTGTTGTAAATTAACATTTAATTTTTGTTAAAAATTGTTTCTTAGTTATTGGACACTTAGGCCCTCTCAAGTCATAATCTGAATACGATGAACTTGTAATCACGACTTCAGAAGTGGGAAATAGGAAAGTAATGTGTTACTTTACTAGTTACTTGACAAAAGTAATCTGATTACTTAACTTGTGTTACTTGTTATGCATTAACCCCAACACTGGTCAAATTTGCTCCTAAAATATTGAAGAATTCCTGAAAGGAAATGTATCTTACTGATTGTTCAAAATTGACATGACATGAAATATAAAGGTTTGCACCGTTTTTGCATTGCAGCTATCCCAAGTTATGCTGCCGCTATAAGGAGTCTAACACGGCTGGAGATGACATCTTTCACAAATTCTCGGCTTACATCAAAAATCCCAATCCTGGGCTCAATGACAGTAAGGGTCACCCTTCTCTAAAGTTTTTTGGCCAGTGAACAGTGAAGTCTGTATCAGAAGGCATTAAAACTCAAGATATTAGCTTTAAGGCTTAATGTCATTTTGTGTTTGAAATATGGGGGCTGTCACATCAAAATTGATATAAGACATAGATAGATGGTGAATGGATGGATGGATGGCCACAAAATATTGAAAATTTGTATTTGAATCTCAACACCTTAATGGTTGTGTACATTTCAGTGCTGGAGAAGAAATTTCTGAGGAGTTTGATGAAGTTGGATCAGTACCTGTTGTCTCCCCTTACTCATGAACTGGACCAGAATCCGGATTTAGCCCAATCCACAAGACATTACCTGGACGGAAATTCGCTCTCTCTTGCTGACTGCAACCTGCTTCCAAAATTACACATTGTCAAGGTTACTAATCTTTTTCTCATTTAGACAGCAATGTAGTAATATTGTAGTGCTCATATAAAACAGTGTACTGCTGTTTACTGTAAGTGAAATCACTTCCTCTACACTAACAGTCTTCAATTAAACCTTCATCTATTTAAAATTGAAATATTTTGCTGACTTTGTAGGTAGTTTGCAAGAAGTACCGTGGTTTTGAGATCCCTAGAGAGCTAAAAGGCCTGACAAAGTACTTGGACAAAGCGTACAAAGAAGATGTGTTCCACCTCACCTGCCCCAAAGACAAGGAGATCCTGCTTGCCTACCATTCAGTGGCCAAATATCTCAACAAGTAGAACTGGACTTCAAAAGAGGAGGAGGACAAAGATTGTGTGGAATTTATTGTACATTTTTAAATATATGTCTAATGCCCCAAACTGCCTTTATTATGAATGTATTCCTAATGGGGACTTTAAAAAAATCTGAATATATTGGTGGAGGTTGTTTTCATTATTTTTTTCATTTGTGAATATCAGATGCCTGCCTTGCTTGTTCCTGCCATTTTTTTTAGTATTTAAATGTATATTCGTCTGTGGTTTTGATGGATTACTTTTGTTTGATAGCCAGAAACGTCCGTGAATGTTGTGTTTGAAGGCCGTGTGAAATGAGACATGTAATTGGTCTGAAATTCTACTACCCATGAGAAAAAAGAAGACAAAGCACTAGACAACCTCTACAGTGATGTTATTGATGTCAAATTTTAATGTTTGTAAGGAATGTCCAGTATGTATAAAAGAGCTTGCTAACAAATAAAAATTGTATGGAAGAAAGGTGCTCTGTTTGATTGAATTTGGTCAAGCTAGCTAAACAGAAATGTACACTGAATCGACACACACACAAAATAAGTAGCCTAATATTATTGGGGAAGTTATGCATACATGCATACTTCCTCAAAATATGTATACAGTGTTCTGGCTGTAAATCATTTTTTATTTGCATTTCATGTATGTCATACAGATATTGTATAATATTTTAAATAAACAAACAACAACGGTATCAGAGCATGTAATATTTCAATATTATGTGACTAATTAAAATGTAATTTAACTATTAATTAAATTATTTTTTTTATTATACACTCTGAAAAATGCTGGGTTGTTTTAACCCAAATTTGGGTCAAATATGGACAAACCCAAATGTTGGGTTAAAAATGTAATTTAAACATTTAACCCAATGGCTGAATTTGTCCATATTAGATCCAAAGATGGGTTAAAACAACCCAGCATTTTTAGAGTGTACTCTACCACCCATTTCCCATTGGGGTTAGCATGTGTACCGTATCTGTCTGACCGTATGTTGTTTTTGCATGTAATTAAAAAAAATAGTCAAACAACAGTGGTTCCGATTGGCCTCTTCGTGTTGTTTGTAGCCAATGAAATTGCATATCACTGCCACGTGAAGGACTGTTAAGGAAATAGCAGAGATTTGACTTCATGGGGCGTAAAAGAAGCTGCCAAAGTTTGCAATGGAGTGAAATTTGTGTGGAAATGACAGGGAAGTGACCCAGCTAGCAGCTGCGGTATAAATAAAAGGATTATTTCAGCATCGTTCTCCAATTTCGCTGTCTTTAGTAAGTAAGCTACTGTTTGTTAGCTAATTAGCATTTTACACTGTCACGCATACACCACCTGCTAAACAGGTGTTTTTGTAAGATGTGCTGGTTTTATTGGTATTTTGTGCTAAAATAGTCTAAACCTAAAACAGAATTAATCTGTTTCTATAAGTTGGCGTGGTTGTTTAGTTTACACATTAAATAACGTTAGCTGTAACGCCCATAACATTAATGCATGTCATCACTGACTGCTCTAATGACAATAGAAACACTGCGTCATATTTAACTCGCATGCTTATTTTTCCATCGGATTATCTCGAAAATGTTTTTGCAAAGGTATGTCAACTAAAGCTAAACTAAAACAGAAGTTTACTTCCAGAAAAGTTGGAGCTCAGACTTCATGACTGTTTTCATGAATGAATGACAGCTTGAGAACATGATGCAACTAAATGGATTCTCATAAAATTGAGTGACTTTGTCTTTTTAGAAATGGGAGATGAGCTGGAAGATGAAGCACAGTGCCTGTATCCTGTAAGTATCATGGATCTCAACATGTCATTTTTGTTGCAGTTGATTTGCTATGCATGTGAATGGATCATGTGTGTTGTGTACTTATTTTATTCTGTAAAACTAAAGAACAAATAACACAGACATGATAAACAGAAAGACAAGTAAGTAATACCAATATAGATCAAGTAATGTTTAACATGTATCCGATTACTACATATAAAAAATGAAGATGAACATTTATTTTGTTCAAAGGGATTAGTCAGGATGGGAAATGTGTTCTACATGTATTTATATTTAAGAATATGTTTCATGATATTCTGCCATAAAGAAAAGAAAACTTTTAAAAGATGACTATTATAAATAAATATACAACAATAAAAAAACACTACTTATGTGATTTCTTTTTAATTGTTTGGCCACTCCCTGTTTATTTGAAATGTACAGACTTGAGAAAGGATTAAAAAAAAGAGACTAATTTCTCTTTTGGCGAACGATCCCTTAAAAAAAGAATGCTGGATTATGTATTGAGCAAATTGATCCCTTTATTTTTTGCAAAGGGAAGTACTTTTGAGGTTTTGTGCAAGACAGAAAGGAGCTGAACAAACACTTTACCCTTTGAGTCTCATCTGACCCTGGTATGGATAAAAGAAACCCCACATGAGCGTGTTTTTTTTCCCCCAAATTGTATTGTTTTGTGGAACAAACGTAAATTAATTATAAATGCACTTTTTATAAATACAAAAGAGTGTTTTTTTTTTTTTTTTGTTTTTTTTTTAACCAAAACTCTAGCAGTGTGTATGACTGGTTGTTGTATATTGATACTGTATGTATTTCCTCAGGCTATTGGGAGTGAAATTCGTTTCCGCCTGCAGCAGTTTGTGGAGGAGAGGATGCAGACAACAATGGTACAGAAACAATGTGTTCCCTAAATTATTTTGGAAAACTGTCTTATCCCTTATTACTTTCCCATGTGAAAGGAAATACACTGAACTGGCTCAGATCAGCTGTACAGATTATGTAACAAGTGACAGACATTTAAAATGCTTAAGTTCATCAGGTTTGTGTTGACCGATACACTGTTTAATCAGATTATAATTTCTTGCAGTGTTTTTGCCAGTATTATTTGCTATATTACTGACGGCATGTGCTTGTTTTGTTTTGTCAAGTCCAGTTGCAGAGGATGATATTTTTCATCTTTCAGTTTTCCTATAATATCAGATAAATCTCCTTATCTTATAAATCTGTAACTGTTGTCTGTTCCAGCTGACGGGTGTTTTGATCGGTGCCGTGGTGGCTGTGTGTCTGATAGGAATCTCTGTACTTCTCCTCTACCGCAGATATAAACTGGCGAGTGGGTTTCCCTTTCGTTTCCAAATTGTGTTGTTTTCAGTGTGTTGCTCAGCTCTGATTCTTGAATAAGTTTTGTGTGGGTTCAATATGATGGAGGTGCTCACGTGATGTCTGCATTCACTTGATCAAATATACAATAAAAACAGTAATATTGTAAAATATGTTATGTGTAATAATGTATATTTTAATATATTGTAATATTGAGACTGATTCTTCAGAAATCATTCTAATATGCTGCTTCAGTTAAACTTTTTACTTCTAATCAATGTTGAAAACATGAAAAGTCAACATGAAACAGAAGTTGCGATAGTTTTTTCTTTCCTATTGTGACGTATTTCAAGTGGCACTCAGTACGGTTTGTCTCGCTTCGCCTTTCCACTGCGCGGTACGACTCGGCTCGGCACAGCTCAGTTCGCTTTAGCTCGGTTTGCTTTTCCACTGCAGTTAGTACCGCTTTAAAGTGGGTGGGTTTATAGTCTGAACGTTATAGTTTATCCGCTCCTCGGCAACCAACGAGAGGAACGTCTGCACTTCGTCCACGATTCAGCCATTTGTTTTTTGGAATTTTTCTTTCTTTCTTTTTTCTTCAAGCAAGTCAAGCAAGTAGTTTTAAAACAGGTGCTACAGCGGTGGCTATTACTGGCTATTTAAATCTAGCGGGTTTGATGTCTTGCAAATACAGTGATGCTGGTAGTGACGATTCTGTCTGACTGACCAATCAGTGGTCTACAGTGTGCTCACATCACATTTCACTATCGGTACGGTACTAGCTGTACCGTACCATACCATGCAGTAGAAAAGCGCCAAAGCGCGCCGTACCGAACCGTGCCATACCATACCATGCAGTGGAAAAGCGCCATAAGTGAAACAGCTTCTTAAACAAAATGTATGACGGGACTCTTGTCCACTTGGATTTGATAGGATCGTTGTGGTTTGCTTTTGCTGCGATCTCGTGTCCCCAAATGTCCCCAAAAAAGTGATTTTTCTTTTATTGAAGATTACAAGGGCACATAAAAAATGCATAATTAACCAACTAAAACCAAAATAAATCATGTATATAATACACACTGCAATATTCTTTTCAAATTGTTTATTTCATGGTGACTTTAATATTTTGTGGATTTGTGGAGGATTTTTTTTGTTGAGCAAAAAGTTTAAAAGTTTGAACTTTTTATTTGTAATGTTATACGTCTTTACTGTCACGTTTGATCGATTTAAGGTGTCTTTGTTTCCACAGTATTTTCAATTTTGATATATTTAGGTCAAACCGTTGTTTGTCAGTCATATAATGTAAGTCTATGGGGATCTCCTAAAAGAGCATGAACAGAGAAGTCCAAATTAAACATGATTTAATGACTCGTAAATGTAAGTACACATTGATGGCCTAAGACACGAAATGAGTGGTTTGTGTGAGAAAACGAACAGTATTTATATTGTTTTTACCTCTTGTAACCATAGCCATGTCCAAGACTTGCATTATATGACTGACAGACAAGAACTGTTTGACCTAAAAATATAAAAATTGAAAATACTGTGGAAACAAAGACACCTGCATCTTGGATGCCCTTGAGGTAAGCTAAAACATAATAAAAAATTAATTTCAAAGTGAACTATCCCTTTAAGTCCTTTAAAAAATGTTCTTATCTCCCTGACCCCAAATTTTTAAACTGCAGTGTATGTGTTGAGCAGTTTGCTGGAATCTGATTATGCATTTGCTTGTGTGTATTTTAAGGTCAACAGGCTGATGTTCCTCGCTATCGCTTCAGAAAAAGAGATAAAGTGCTCTTTTACGGCAGGAAAATCATGAGAAAGGTGAGTCACATCTTGCTGAAACCCATTAGCTTTCCTGTGATTTGCACCCTGTTTTAGCTGCTGATTAATGGTCACATTCACAGTAGTCTATTTGTGCTCCAAGATAAATAGCTGATTGTTCAGACTGTGACTCTGCAGAGACTTGTTCCACAAATACTCATTTATTGGTGTAATTAAAATGTACATCATCAGCTAAAGGTTTAGTCTTCCTCCTTTAGAGGGCAGCATAGATTGTGGAATATCCTGAACATGTGCCACAGTTCATAACCTGTATGACTAATAGCCTGATATATTTATTTACTATCCATCCTCCACTTGGTTTGTCTATTTCTATATTTCAGGTCCAGACCTTGTCCTCGACACCAACCTCCTCTTCGGTGTCTAAGCAGCGCTCTCGGAAGAGACCTAAAGTTCTAAGTATAGCACGCAGGTATGTTTAGATCTCGTATTATCACCCACACATTTAAGTCAGAAGCTGTCCAATCAGTGCCTCTGCTTTGAATCCTGCTATGATGTCATGCAGGATCCTGCGGATCAGGAAGGAGCCACCCACTTTGCAGCCCAAAGAACCCCCTCCCTCTCTCTTAGAAGCAGATCTCACCGAATTTGATGTGCAGAACTCAAATCTGCCCTCAGAGGTGCTCTACATGCTCAAGAACGTCAGGTGAACGACTCTTGACACTTACATGATCACAGCTGAACTGCAAATCACATTATACATTTTTCAACCTAGTGGAATGCTGGTGTTCTTCTAAAGTTGAACGTTAATGCATTTCAGGGTACTTGGTCATTTTGAAAAGCCCTTGTTTTTGGAGCTGTGTCGACACATGGTGTTTGTGGAGCTGCAGGAGGGAGAGGGGCTGTTCAAACCAGGGGATGATGATGACAGCATTTATGTGGTTCAGGATGGAAGGCTTGAGCTTTGCATTCATGAATTTGTAAGGATGAGCCATGGGAGTACCTTTTCAAATTCACAGACTTCATTAGAGCACTGGTTTAGGGAATGTTAACAGTTAACTTGGTCATCAACCTCATGCACACTAATGCATTTAAAAGTGTACTATTAAATTGAATTAATTATTGTAATGATATTTATTTGTATATATTTATATAAATTAAACAAAATATAAAAAGTAAATTATATATGATGCATATTATAAAGTGTGGAAAAAGTTGCTCAGCCCTAGACTACCAATCATATATGAATAAATAAATAAATATATTAAATTAAATTATGCATTATTCTAAAATATAATTATGTATATTAAAGCTGCATTCCGTAACTTTTTTTGGGATAAAAATAATAAATTGAGCAAGTACATAACCACCCCGTGTTCAAAACTGTCTGCTTGCTGTAGCTCGATTCAAAACGGTAAGCTTGTAATAATGTTTTTAGTTCCAGTGGTACTGGTGAATTTCTGCGGGAAATTTGAGCATGTCTTTGCGTGTCACATAAAGGAGTAGTTGAATTCCGGCGTTACCCCTTTAGTAAACCACAAGCGTGAGCAGCCCATATTTTTTCGCCTTGCACGTTAATCAAAGGAGTGCATTCACACCGGGAGCAGGAGCAGCGCGTGAGCAGCAGTGAAGCGGTTTCTGCGACCGTGTCTATTTTTGCTGTGCTGCTCACACTCAAATAAAATGAAAGCACAATTTTGATGAAGGAAAAAAAAGGATTTAAAAGTGCAAAATGCACAGAATTTGCATTTGTCGTGTGTTTTAACAAGAACTGGAGTAGGCTATGTCAGAAAAGAAAATGTACCCATTTAAACTTGTTTTTATTATTGAGTTTGAGTAAAAATATATGGTGTTTTATATATATATATATATATATATATATATATATTTAATCGGCAGGTCAAACTCAATGAAAATCGGAATCGGCCTAGAAAATTGTAATCGGTGCTAGGATCTCTAGTTGGAGGTGCAGATTTAAAGCCTTTTCTCATAGCGCTTGTTATAATAAAACGCATCAATTTGATGGCGGATCCAGAAAGGCTCAAACGATGATCACCAGTGACAACTAGAGATTCACCCGTTGTAAAATGCAAAAGACTTCGTTCTGACTTCGGAGTGGCTATAGAAAAAAAGAGACTGCAACCTGACCCATGCGAAAACAAGGGTACATATCAGAAAAACATTACATGTAGTTACGCAATGCTGATGTTGTTAACATTAACAATTTGAGAACAAAGTATCATTTGCACAGTTTAACGTGATATGATAAGCGATCGATTTAATCAGCGCGATTTACTGCAATGCTTTTTTTCCCCTTAGTTGGTCAGAACAGAAGTGGATGTTACTTTTTCGATGGCATTTTCTGGTGAAAATTCTTATGTTGGTCATAAAGTAATTTCAAAAAAAGAATCTGTGATTCTGAATGTCAGTATCCACACCGGCACGGTGACTTGACAGCCGCACATTATCCTCAAAACATTGGATTCATCAGAGCTGTGCCGTGTCGAGGCACAACCCACGTAAAGTTGATAATTCCGTGAATTACTGCAATTGCAGATTTCGAACAGAGATGGCAACAAAGAGTAAAAAATTACGGACTGCAGTTTTAATTATATTTGAAAAAACAACTTAATCCAAAGCGCCTATTTATTTAAAATATTTATTTGATCATGTTTACTTAAACATCTGAGCAAAATGGTTAATGTAAAATATGTATAATATTAAAAATACATAAATAATAATAAAAATATATATAGTGTGTAAATGTATGCGAGAGAGAGAGAGTTAAATATGTCTTTTTTAAATTGCTACAGTTTCAATAGATAAACAAGCACTAAACCCAGGTTATTAATGGCTGTGGGTGTACAATTTTAATTATGAAAATACAACTAATAAAATAGTGTTTGATTGGGTCCAATAAGTTTTATTAATGATCAGGTCTGTTAACAGAAATGGTATTGGTACGAAACCTACAGCAATTGATTCATGAACAATTCATTTCCTTGATTAAGACGCTTAACCTCTGGTTAATCTAGGGGGTCTGTCCCTGCAATAAATTCCCTGTAGGTCACTTTGAATAAGAACTGTCAGCTAAATGGCAAATGAGTAATTAAACTTAGTGCCCCCCCTAATGTTGTCAAATTCTCCATTGGGGTGTGTGTGTCTTTCAGGATGGCACAGAGCCTGTGGTGAAGGACGTGTTGCCCGGGGACAGCGTTCACAGTCTGCTCAGCATTCTAGACATCATTACAGTACGTTCTCTGTCTGCCTTCCTAATAACCTATCCTGCTCTAGTGCATTGAGATTCATTTGGGATTTCTCCTTTCTCTTCAGGGTTATCCTGCTCCTTATAAGACTGTGTCTGCTCGTGCTGCGGTCAGGTCTACCATTTTGCGTTTGCCTGCCTCAGCTTTCCAGGCAGTGTTTGAGAAATACCCAGAGACGCTAGTGAGAGTCATACAGGTACAGATTTGCTTGAACTCCCCCATGGCTGTCTGCATCAATGTGACCTCTGTCTTACTGAACATCTGTTTCAACCACACAATAATAACAGGACATTTTCTACACCTTTTTTGTATCACATATCATGTTTTTTGTTTTGTTTTGTTTTTCTCTAAGGCCCCAATATACTCACGCCAAGGTTCTGTTTCATCTTTTGCTTATTGGTTAAAAATAAATTTAAAAGGCTTGAGCAATAATATGTTGTGCACTTACCTCTCAATAACTGTGATGTTAAAAAAGCATATGATCATAGTGATGTGCATATATTTACCCAAGCTATGGAATTCAGAGTGTCACATTTAAAAAAAAAAATCACTTTATACTATAGATTGCTGTCACTGTTACTGTTAAGCTGCTTTCTAGTTGTTCATGTTTTACTTGCGTCTAACCTCTACGGACTAAAGAGAAGAAATGAATCAGGAGATTTTCACATAAAAGGAGGAAAACACACCTAAAAACACACCTAGATATTATATAAGTTCGAAGGTGTTAGCTCTTGCTATAATCTCTATGTACAATACATATTTTCCAGCTTTGACTGGGATCATGTTTTGGTATTTTTTTGTACTGTCCCTCCCTATATAAATAAACTGAAATGAAATAATTGCCACGGACCAATGGTAGTTTGAAGGTGTTCACAAGCCGTATCAAACTTTTCCCGGAAATTTCACTTTGGCAAGCTGTTTTCTCCAAAATCTTCTTCCAAACTCCAAACAAACTTAATTTGGCCTAATTTTGTTGAAAGGACGTCATACTAATTCATTCTTCAATTTCGCTTGAAGTATGTCTGGGCCTGTAATGTTCACCAGGGTTCTATCTCTCTTTTTTATAGTGGGTGGGACTGTATTAAAATAAATGATATAATATACCTTTAATAGATCTATATGTAAATGACTTGTATTTGACAATACTGTTCACACTGTAGTTCTTCAGGGTGGTCAAGTAGCTAATACTAGGGATGCACAAATATAAAAATGATGATGGATATCGATAAGTAGTAATTATTTTCATATTATTACATATAATTAAATGGCCAATATTAAAATTCTGTACCAACAAATATAAATAAATACTATTATTATTAATAATAGTTATTGTAACTGTTATAATCTATACAATTAAACTAAAAAACAAAATCAGTCATTATTAATTATGGAAATTAATTTTGTGATTTGCTAAAAATTTCATTCATCAGTGTTAATCAGTTATTAGTGTTTTTAAATATTAAGTTAAAGGAAATGTTAGATGACAGAGAAGGTTACATAAATGGTAAAATTATGCAAATTAATTATCCAATATTGGCTGATACAGTAAATTATTGTAAATAATATGATACAACAAATTATATTCTTATATGTAACATTGACCTAAAACTTTTAATGATACTGTTCAACTGTACAATTAAATTAAATTACTTTTTTGTGTTTGCAGTTCAGTCTTTGTAAACATGATAATGTGAAAAGTTAGACTGTGTATAAATTGCACATCAAAATATCTTTTTTGTAGAAGCGAAGAAAATATTTTTTTTCCCCACATACAGCCCATTTAACTGCATGGACACTGGTGTCTTATTTGCAAGATTTCAAACTGTTATTAACTGGAGTAAGCATCGTAATTTACAAAAAGCGTTAATTTGTGGCTTATTTCTGTCTGTTTAGATAATCATGGTGCGGCTGCAGAGAGTCACTTTCCTGGCACTTCACAACTACTTGGGCCTGACCACTGAGCTTTTCAATCAGGTTTGAGAAAGAATACACACGAACATCTCAGCATTATTACTTTTAAGATCATACACACTCTTTATCACTTCTAAAATATGTGCTTTCTCACACACACACACACACACACACTCACCGTTATTTCATGCTACGTTAACCTCAAGCGGCATAATCACTCCTGTGCTGGAGCCGTAAAACTCAGCTAGATTGAATAACATGGATCATAAGACCTCGGCTTTCATTTAAAGGACACCGACTTTAACACCCTCTGGGTGAAAATCTCCCATCAGCCATCACTGTATGTCACAGGCACAACCCTACACACAAGCAGCTCCCTTCTACCTTCGCCGTGCGGGCAGGCCGAGGGAGTTGTTTTCCGTTTTTGATTTAAGAAGTACTTTTAGCTTGCTCTGTGAATTTGAGTACTCTCCCATCGGCTATAAATGCAGTTTAGTTCTGTTAGCAGGCAAGGTTATGTGACGACACAGCATAAACTCAGTGCAGTTCTCACACTTGTCATTTTAAGATGGTAAAAAAAGCAAGTGATGAGTTTAAGTATAAAAATCAATAAGGTTCGATGGAAAATAAGGATGTTGATCTAGTTTTAGTTCCTTGCCACTGTTGCCTTGGCTTTTGACCGGCTAAGATGGGGACATTTAATATACAACAATATTATTGATCTGTGTTGTATTATTTTCATGTTATCACTGTGAAGCTGCTTTAATACAATCTGTATTGTAAAAAGTGCTATATTAATCAAAGTCAAGCTGGTTTTAGAAAACTAAATTAGTTTATGTTTTTTTGTTTACTTTTGCACTACATTTCATGAAAGTTTTATAGTATTTTTTATTTTGTAAATAATAAAAGGTGTTTATTGAATTGTTTGTTCTTTGGAGAAAGACCTCAGGAGTCAATGGCTGTTACATCAGACCAGTAAAATTGTTTGTGTGTCAGATGCTTCTAATTGGCTGTCTGAACTGTGAATGTGTGTATAGGAGAGACAAGCAGTGCCGCTGTTCACGGTCAACAGTGTGCTCACCGAGGGGAGTCCCTGCAAAGTCCCCCGCAGACCCCACTTCCAGACACACCCAGAAGACGAGCAGCTGCAGGACGGAGACCACTTGACACACTCCGGTACACGTTTGTTTATATGTCATATACACTATTGATATATACACTGTGTGTGTGTGTATGTAAAGACTTGTTAAATTGATCAAAAGTGACAGTAAATGCATTTATAATGTTACAAATTATTGGTCTTTTATCCTGAAAAAAAGTGTGTCACAGTTTCAAAAATGTGTCACAGTTTCCACCAAAATATTAAGCACCACAATTGTTTTCAACATTTAAATTAATAAGAAACGTTTTAGCAACAAATCAGTATATTAGAATTATTTTAAGGGTCACATGAAAGACACACTAAAGACTAAAGTGGCTGCTGAAAAAGTACATTTAAAATAAATGAACACTTATTTTAAATTGTAATAATATTTAACAATGTTGTAGTTACTGTATTTTTGAGCCTTGATGAGCATAATAGACTACTTTTAAAAACATTAAAAAAAAATCTTCCTATCTTAAAATCCAAGGTTGGATCCCTTCAATTATTACAGATATTTAGAATTATTACAGTAAAATAACTTTTTGCATTTGCAATATTGACTATTTACTTTTTTGGGGCTTTTTGTCTGGCACTTTCCCCCCTTTTTTATTGTATTTTTTACAAAAAAAACAAACAAACAGATTTTCTGTAAAATTGTACTTGTCTGTTTTGAGAGTGATAGAAATGTCTCATCACTTAGATGGAGGGCAAGCAGGTTCATACGAAAATGCGTCCATAGTTGCACGGAGGTCTCGCTCAGTCTCGATGCCTGTAGAGAGTTCAGGTAACAGTTCACCCATCATCTGCCTATCATTCCGCTCATATTCACGCCACACAGACTTGCTTTTACACACAAATGAGACCTCTAGTACTGAAATCTACAAACTAGATCTGGTTTCTTTGTGTGTTTGTGCAGGAGTGGCAGGAAATGACTTGAACATGGCCTATGAACGGGCCCGAGTCACCATTGACGATCCTCCGTCCATTTCTGTCAAGGTTTTTTCTTCCTCCATCTCATCCTTCTCTCATCCCAAATATCTATATATATCAAAACAGCATTGATATATTTTGTTTTATGTTCTTCAGTCCATTTTGAAGAAGAGTGTGACCATGCAGCATGCTCCGTCCGCTGTGATTCATTACACAGACAATGCATCACACTCTGACGTGCCCCCTAGTAAAGTGGGCGCCATATTCCAGGCCGCCAAGAAGGACCTGCTGGGGATTATTCCACTGCAGGTCAAAATACATCACCATTAGTGGGATATAGGTTTTTGTTAACGTACGTATTTATATGGATTTTGTGTTTATTGGTGCTGTGTTTGTGCAGGACCCCAGTTTGCTGGAGGGCAGGGTGACGCTCCATCAAGTTAAATCTGGATCTATTGTAGCTCGACAAGGAGATCAGGTCAGACATCACATTAAATGCATATCTGCTAACTACATGGGCAGCATCTTCATTAGCTTAAAATTACGTAAGGATACATATAAAATGAGCTATTTTAGAAGAGGTTAAATGTTACTATATACTTAGCTTTTGCTTTAGGAGAAGTAGGCAACTTGCTAAGTTTTGAAACATTCAGTGAGAATTTCTAATGTGTTACCCTGTCAAAATCATTTGTTTGACTGTGTTTTTCTGTGTGTTTCTTAGGAAGTAAGTGTGCAGTTTGTGATTTCGGGCACATTGCATGTGTACCAGAGGATGATTGACCGAGAGGAGGACACGTGTCTGTTCGTGGCTCACCCAGGAGAGCTGGTGGGTCAGCTGGCTGTACTGACGGGAGAGCCACTTATATTCACCGTACGGGCACATCGTGACTGCAGCTTCCTATCCATTTCTAAAACACATTTCTATGAGTAGGTATTCAGTCAACTACTAATGTTAGTCTAGTTCCAAAATCACAACATACACTACCATTCAAATGTTTGGGGTCTGTTACTCTTTTTTTTTTTTTTTTTTTTTTTTTCTAGTGAAAGGAAATTTCACTAGGAAATATTTTAAATTACTAGTGAAATTTCACAATATTACTGTTTTTAATGTATTTTTGAACACATAAATACATCCTTGAGGAACATAAGAGACTTAATTCGATAACATTTAAAAAATCTTACTGACCCCAAACTTTAGAATATTAGTGTAGACAAACTTTACTACTATCAACATAAAATCTGGTCCACTTTTCTGGCTAAAACAGCCCACAGAAAGGGTCTGTGTCTGTCTGACCAATATTTAAAATGATCTATCAATTCATATAATAGGCTGTTATGGAAAAACAGTGTCATCCATGACGGCTGTACAGAAAGCACAGAAGAAATTAGCAATAATACTTGTTACCTCTGTGTTACCTCTATATGTATGTATGTATGTGAAACAGTGTATTGAAATTATATTGTAACAATATATATATATTTTTTTAAATACTGTTGATTTTGTCATGAATATAACCATTGCTGCTGGTATCACATCATAAATAAGTAAATATTTTTAAAGCAACACCAAGTAAGATTTTTTAAGGGATAGTTCACTTTGAAATTAATTTTGGTTTGTTTTAGCTTACCTCAAGGGCATCTAAGATGCAGGTGTCTTTGTTTCCACAGTAGTTTCAATTTTGATATTTTTAGGTCAAACCGTTGTTGTCTATCAGTCATATAATGCAGGTCTGTGGTCACCACCTCAAAGACCATGCACAGAGAAGTCCAAATTAAATATTATTTAATGACTCGTAAATGTAAGTACACATTGATGGCATAAGACACGAAACGAGCGGTTTGTGTGAGAAAACGAACAGTATTATTATTGTTTTTACCTCTTAACTGGATAAACAGAGAGCATGTGCGTGCATGCGTGTGCATGCGACAGTATGCGGTAGGCTAAATTATTTACGACAGCAGTAAGGGACAATTCTACTTCCAACCTGTAGGATGACCACAGAGGAAAACTTACTTGGTGTTGCTTTAATTGGCTAATAAATGCATAGTTATATGTAACTTCTTGTTGACATTGGCTTGCCATAATGAACATAAACTTGACATAATGAACATAAACTCACTCTTTTTGCTGGTTTTAATGGTTTGACGGTTTGACAAGTTGTTTCACTCCCGTGTGTGTGTGTGTGTGTGTATTGTCAGGATCATGCGAGCTGAGCCCACTGTGGTGCTGAATGTGGCTCATACAGTTGTAAGAAGGATGTCATCTTTCGTCAGACAGATTGATTTTGCCCTTGACTGGATGGCTGTGGAGGCGGGGAGAGCTGTCTACAGGTTCGCCTCATTTCCTCATATTTACTGTTTACTTTTTTCTTCTCCTTTCGCACTATTTATTTTCTCTCTACCTCTTTATTAGCGTAAATACGTACTCTACTTAAATTAGTAAATTAGTGCACTACTTGGCCAAATGTAACCTTCTTATTAACAGGTATTATTGTTTCATCAGCTACACTCATTTTTAGAATGGGTAAAGATTTTTTTTTTTTTTAACCAGTACCAATAATGTTGGTACCAGTAATGTTGTGGTGGAATCAGTTACAGTAGCAACTGGAGGACAAACCCCTTATTAACACCCTTGGTTTTATTATTTATAAATTTTTTTCTTAAAGGAATTCATATTTTTATTCAGCAAGGATGCATTGAATTGGCCAAAAGTGACAATAAAGACATTTATAACACTCTATTGTTATGATATTTTTTTTCTCATCTTTTCCAATGCCTGCTCAGTAAGAGCTTTGGACAGAATACAATCTAATAAACTTGGCGATTTCTTCTTCTCCTCAGCCCCTCTGGCTTAGACAGATAAGCTTTCTCAGCATTTCATAAATCTTCTATGATAAATGACCCCATCCTTTCTCTCTCTCTTTCTCTCTCAGGCAGGGCGATAAGTCTGACAGTACTTTTATAGTGCTCAGTGGCCGCCTGCGTTCCGTCATCCTGAAGGAGGATGGGAAAAAGGAGCTGACTGGAGAGTATGGCCGTGGAGATCTTATTGGAGTGGTAAGCTTTTCCACATGCACAACATATAGTGTAACGTCTTCAAATCTGTGCTAGCAACAAATGATTGCACCTTGCCCAGAGTTTCTCAGAATTTGTAACCTTTTTTGACATTTTATTTTGTGCTTAGATGACTCAACAATGAATCATCAGATATCGTTCCATTTTATATAATGCTTGTACGTACGTAATGAATGTACTATATAGAAAGTCTGCCTATTATATGTGTAGTATCTCCGAGAATAGTTTTGATGACATTAGTGTACTGGCATTGATGCATTCAGTGTGCCACCTAATCAGGTGTGCCAGTATCTCAGTATCCCAGGAGATCCCTCTGTCTCGTTATTCATAATGTTTTATTGTGATTGGCTGACGTCGTAGTGACGCCTATGCTGCTAAGAATACCTTTCCATGGTGATGCCATGGTTACGTTGCCTGGAGAACAGTGGTTCATTGTCCATGGATGCGAGTGATGTGATGCCTTGTTTGAAGATCCAAATTTAGTCTTAATCTACAGATTGACTGTATTTCTAGATATTGGTGTTTTGTGACTGCTGATGTTTGCTCTAATCATGAAACCTGTATGATTTACTTTTTTGATGAATAACAAATTTCAATTTCTCAAAAAATTCTGTTTCTCACTGAAAGCAGTTATATGCTTTCCGAAGACTTGTATATAGATATATTAAGCATGAGTCATAGAGTTATTTTAGAATTACTACTATCATATTTAATCAAATTTTTAATTCACTTCTATTTTTATTTTTACAAAATGCGTTTCTGTATAGCTTTAATTTATTTAAAGCTATTTCAACTTTTTTTTCCAGTATTTAAAGTATTTAAACTTTTTTTCCAAGTAAGTTTTTCATGTGTTGTGTGTATGTGTGTGAATGTAGGTGGAAGCTCTGACCCATCAGAACAGAGCAACTACTGTTCATGCTGTTCGGGACTCAGAATTGGCTAAACTACCTGAAGGTGCTCTCAGTTCCATCAAGAGAAAATTCCCACAGGTATGCCAGCCACACTGCATTTGCTTTATAGCCAGAAACTGCGGTTATTAGAGTTTCTCTGCTCCCTCTGTGTCTGTATAATATCAGTTTTGTTCTCTGTATTTGATCTCATTAGGTAGTCACAAGGCTTATT
Source organism: Pimephales promelas (assembly GCF_016745375.1). Next base: position 826,163 of record NW_024121148.1, read on the forward strand.
CACCTGCTCGGACAGAAGATCCTCCAGCAAGTTAATGGACCTTTAACAGGTGTGTGTGTGTGTGTAAAAATATCAGCGGTCCATGTCCGGCATTAAAGGCAAAGGTTTCTAGGCTCCATATTATGATAACTGCGTTGTATCTGTATTTTAACGTCCAGCTCGCAGTCTAGCTCTACACACTCCCGGCAGTAAATGGGATGCGGGGAACCCTGCCTCAAACCTTTCTACCGTCACTGTGCTCCCGGTATCAGAGGAGGTTCCTCTGACCGCGTTCACCCTGGAACTTCAGCATGCACTTTTAGCTATTGGTGAGGACTGTTAAATTTTATAGATTTTAAATTATTAAGATGAGAAGGTTTACAATTAGAGAGAAAGCTTGGGTCAAATTTATCTTTGTCTTCTAGGTCCCACTCTTCTCTTGACAAGTGACATCATCAAACAGCGCCTCGGCTCTGCTGCATTAGACAGGTACAGCATCAAAGTGTCATTATAATTTATATGGGATCAAATATTAGTTTATACAAATGTGTGCCGACTCCATCTATCAGAATATGCAAATGTATTAATATATGCACATTTTTTGTGTTCAGCTGAAAAACAACAACAAACTCATTTTTATTTTGTTTTTACACATTGAAGTAGTCGTTTGATGAGCGAGATGAAAGCTGTTTTGTGATATGTAAATGAACACCACAATTAACCCCATAACTAATCAGTCCGCATGAGTCCTGGTCCCTCTAACCCAGCTTGAGATCTTCCTTTTTCCTTTTTGTTGCTGATGTTTGTCTTAGTTGTGAACCGCTTCTTGTGTTTTCTGTTTAGTTTAAATTCAGAAAACTTTTAAGTCCCAATACTGTCCTGGTTTCTGTCAAGATTATTGACAAGCTCTCATCCATCACATGTTTATTGGTCAGTTTAACAGCATTCGATCCACTGAGACAAGGAACCGAGTCCAACACACATTCATCAAAGTAGCTACAAGAGGACTCCTGAGTTCACACATCCTCTCAAAAAATGTGACAATGTAAAATCTATTACTTATAAACCCAAACTGTGTAGCAATGTCTTTGTTAAATTTGATATGGTGTTAAATATTTTTGAGTGCATGAGATACACATACACTACTATTCAAAAGTTATAGGCTCAGTAAGAATTTTATTTACAATTTAAAGTCTTCTGTTTTTATTATATTTTAAAATGTAATTTATTCCTGTGATGGCAAAGTTGAATTGTCAGCATCATTACTCCAGTCTTCAGTTTCACATGATCCTTAAGAAATCATTCTAATATGCTAATTTGCGTCTCAAGAAACATTTTTTAGTTTTTCTTAATGTTGAAAACAGTTGTGCTGCTTAATATTTTGGTGGAAACTGTTAAAGTTCTTTGAAGAATATAACGTTTAAAAGAAAATATATATTTTTTTTAATTAAAACATTATAAATGTATAAATGAAATAAGAAATGTGCTGTGATTGGTTAGCTGGCCCAGTGTGTTATGATTGGCAGCGCTTAGCAGAAGAACTGTACGAAACACCGTAAATAACGTAATCGAGTTGGTCTCCCTACGCTCTCAAAATATTTTGCAAAACCTTAAAATATATTATATATCTCAACATTTTTTAATGAGTTTTATATTTATCCATCGTTTTTCATTTGATTATGCTGTTTGCAATGCTTCAAGAGATTGTAGTTCTTGTAGTCCAATATTAAAATGCTTTTTTTGCTTCAAATCAAAATGTATTGTTATATCGTAGCTGATTGGTTTGGTTCATGGATTATAATGCTTTAACAAACTTTTTAGAAATCCCTATGGTATAAATGAATGGAAAAAATGCTCGGAACCAACACCACTGAAAAAGTGGGTGGACACTGTTGCACTCTATGCATCATAGAAATTTACTTGTCAAAAGTTCACACAATTCACAATTTAACAACTGAAGTCATTAGAATCCTTATTTCAATTTTACTTGAAAAGTGTATACATTATTATTATCATTATTGTGTATCCTTTCCGTTGTTACACTATTTGCTTGAAATAAATAAATAAATAAATCATGTCACTTACTTCGACGTTTGTTTAATAGTTTATTAAAATGTAACACTTCGATTATCTAAACTTTTAGAAATAACTTGCAATACAGAGAACAAATCAGATTATTTGCAGAGACCATGAAAAGTAGCTAAAAATAGTTTCGCTCTACTTCAGTGTGCATGAGTACAGGTTGTCGAGTTGGCTGGGTCAGCAGGAAGACATCCACCGCATAGTCCTGTATCAGACAGATGTGTCACTCACCCCGTGGACTCAGCGCTGCATCAGACAGGCTGATTGCATCATCATCGTAGGACTGGGAGAGCAGGACCCAGCCGTGGGAGAGGTATGATGGTGTTACATCATCAGAGTGAAAAACACTTACATGAACTGGTGCTACTGTAAATTATGTATCAAGACTCATAGCTACACCACTTTTGCTACATCCACTGGAAACTGAAGAGTCTTTAATATAAAAACCCTTTAGTTCTCAAATTAAAGGGGCTTCAAGGCTTAATTTATCATTCTCTCTGGATGACAGGTACTTTTATACATTGAGCCCAAGTAATATTAGGTTGTTTGAACCATAACACACCTACTCCAGGTGCTTTTTTTTATTCTTTTGTACTGTAGGTCACTGCTTAACCACTCTGTTCACAGGCAGTATTCAACCATGTTGACGGGACTCCCGTAGAACTGCAGGGCTTACTTAGCTCTTTTCCTAGAGAGCAAGAGATTCATAGTTTTAGTGCAGCAGGAAGCATATTTTCAGATATCCAGGGTTTTGGACAGTCTTTCGGCTTTGTGTTTGAAGTTGGATCAGAGGTCCGGGGTAGAGCAACATTCCTATTGATCGTGTATATCCTGCAGAGTTTAAAGGGGACGGCCTCTATGGTGCTGCTCTTTTGAATCAGGGACTCAAAGATGTTTTAAACAAGTTTGAAAAAGGTAATTGTATTCACAAGAAAAGAATTGAGAGATGACGTAGGTTTTCTCTTAAACGTCCCAATCAATAAGTATTCTTCTGAAAAAAGTGACCTTGTGAAAGAAATGGATATATTTCTATTATATTTATGGATTAGTTCTGCGCTCAGTGCGTTCCATTAAAGAAAGTGATTTTATTATCTTAAATGCATTTTGACGGAGTGTTGTCTAGTTGATAGACAATGGTTTATGATATTCAGGATGATATTCAGCCCTCTCTCTGTCTGTCTGTCTCTATTTCACTCAGCTGGAGCGTATGTTAGAGGGGAGTGCGGTGAGAGCACAGAAACAGCTGGTGTTATTGCACCGGGAGGATGGCCCTCCTCCCAAAGGAACAGCCGAATGGCTGAACATGCGGAGCTGGATCTCCAGGCACCTTCACCTGTCCTGCCCCCGCAGAGTCTTCTCCAAGAGGAGCCTGCCAAAATTGGTACAGCACTCAATATTACATCATGGTTTCACTGAAATAACTGACATTTTGAAAGTCATGTGGTCTAGCTCAGGGGTTTTCAAACTTTTAATGCCACAGACCCCAAAATTGGATGATGCAAGAGTTTGCTTTGATTTGTTTAATGTAATCTTAGTATAACATCAAGATTATATCAAATAAATAAAAATTGTAATAATATATACATTTATTTTATTTTTTTTATTTTTTCACAGACCCCCGGCCCTTGACATTTTCTTGAGTGAAGGGGAATTTTTTTTTTATTATTATTGATTTCCTTTCCAAAATTATGCATTTTGATTTTTGACATTCTGTTGATATTCCTGTCAAGTTTCCCAGGCTGCTACTGGTGTGTCCTTGAACTCCATTGACTATAATATGTCATGGCAAATATTCATCTCTTTCAGTATATAAAGAGAAAACCAACCACAAAGTAGAATTAATTTGACTTTTTTTTTTTGAACTGGCTATTTTATGATCTGTCTCATAGCTGAGATTGGAAGACAATTTTAATGTTTTATGAATGGCACCAAAACCAGGAAACTCTTAATAAAAGGGTTTCCAGTAGTGGCCATCACAATAAGTTGGGTTGGCAGCTGTATTAATGAGCATATCTGACCCAAGACCAAGGTGATGTGGGAGAATTTTTGCGTTGCTAATGTAACATGGATTTCTGTTATAGCTTTGGTTTAAGTTCCTTTGTCATTTGTGTTTTCAGAGAGAGATGTATCAGCGTGTGTTCCAGAAACCGGCCGATCGCCACTCTGATTTCTCACGCCTGGCCCGTGTCCTGACAGGAAACACCATCGCTCTAGTGCTGGGGGGTGGAGGAGCCAGGTACTCACCTTTTAAAAAAACTGTAAAAGAGAAGAAAAACACCTCCACTGTTTTGAATGCATTTCCACACTCCCACTCTTGTTGACACTACTGTGGCATTTTCTTTTAAAAGCCCTTTACCACCCCCTCTCAGTCTTTGTTTGACCTCTTGCCTCTGTTGTTCTCTTTCTGTCATTTAATTTGATCTGACATCCTCTGTTTGTCTATTCTGTCTTTTTTGTGGTTGGCAGGAGGTGTTTAAAGGTTGGTTGCTGTTTTCTCCTTTGATTTCTGTGTAGTAACCTGTGATTGATTCTGTGTTCAGTGTTTAATCTGCCCAGTCTCCTTTAGGCTAGGACAGGGTTGTCGATTTTAATCAAGCCATATTTGGGCATCGTAATTTTTTTTGACAGATAGAACAGAACCAACGTAAAAGGTTATGTATTGATTGGCCTCATATTACTGGGTTTATTTGCCCCCCCATCCCCCTTTTCATCCCTTCTTCCCTCTTCCAGGGGTTGTTCTCAGGTGGGCATCATTCGAGCATTGAGTGAAGCAGGAATCCCTATTGATCTGGTGGGCGGCACCTCTATCGGGTCCATGATGGGTGCGCTGTATGCAGAGGACCGCAGTTACAGCAGAATGAGGATCAGAGCCAGAGAATGGGCCATGGTGAGAGAGAGACCACTGTAATGTGAAACATTTTAAAACCTGAGATGATCCTTGTGGAAAATACACCACAGTGCTCATTAAAAGATGTAAATTAAGTTCATATTATTTTTTTAAGTCCTGTAATTTATTTATTTTTTATTTGTTGTTCTTTTTACTTTCCCTTTTTGTAATTTTTTTTTTCATTTTGTTTACTTTTGTTTTTTTCATCTAATTTTATTTTTATCTTTCCTATTATTTTTTTCTTTTCTTCATTCCTTTTTTCCATTAATTTTTTTTTTCATTTTACATTAAAATTTTTCCTTTTCTTTTCCTTTCATGTACCTTTTCCTATTCTTTTTAGTCATTTTTCTATTCATTTTAATTATTTTTCCTGTTTTCTTTTCCCTATTCCTTGTCTCTTATTATTTTGTTCTTGTTTTCTTTTCCTTTCTTGTACCTTTTCATTTTCCTGCTCATTTTCATTTTTTTCTTTTTCCTATTACTTGTCTTGTTCCCTTTCTTGTTTTGTTGTTCCCTTCATTAGCATTTCTTTCCCCTTTTCTTTTTAATATCTATTCCTTTATTTTTCTTTAGGATCTAAATAAACTGCCACTTAAATTGGTCATCAAAAGTCTAACTTTGTTCCCCTCTCTTTCTCGGCAGGAAATGAATTCCATGTTTAAGAAAGTGCTGGACCTGACCTACCCAATCACTTCTATGTTTTCCGGTGCTTCGTTCAACTCTAGCATTAGTGCTGTCTTCAAAGACAAACAGATAGAGGTAGGAAACTAGATCTTTTTGGCTCAAGAAATCCTACACAGGATCGCAATCTGCCAAATTCAGCAGCTTAAATGTGTTTGGCTCGTTTACAGGATCTCTGGATCCCATATTTCAACATCACCACAGACATCACCGCCTCTACGATGAGAGTGCACACTGATGGTTGGTACTGTCACATACATTTATGAGCCTCTCCTTAACCAGGATAAATGTCTGATGTTTCCCCTCCCTCTGTCTCAGGCTCTCTGTGGAGATATGTGCGTTCCAGTATGTCTCTTTCTGGTTACCTGCCACCATTGTGTGATCCAAAAGATGGACACCTGCTCATGGACGGAGGCTACATCAACAACCTGCCAGGTGTGTAGTAGTGAATTACACGCTAGTATCAAGTCCAACTCTCTCGGCCTGGAGGGGGGGGCACAGGGATGTTCATGGGGCGACCAAGCCCCTCCCGGCCCTCCCTCTGTTGCTAGGCCTGGGGCAGACTATGAGTGTGCGGTCTATGGCCTAGACTACTGCGGTTTATCAGATCTGAAGGATTTGGCAGTTTTGTTCTTTTTAATGATGGTGGTTAATTGTTGGTGAGCGTTTTGATTTCTGTCCCAATTTCAGCGGATGTGGCACGCTCCATGGGTGCAAAGGTGGTTATTGCAATTGATGTGGGAAGCCAAGATGAAACAAACCTTACTAACTATGGGGATGCCCTTTCTGGCTGGTGGCTGCTATGGAAACGGTTCAACCCACTGGCTGAGAAAGTCAAGGTGAGGGAGACTTTACCCATATGCAGTGCTTACTTAATTAGTTGTGTTTTCTAAGGCAAGCATGGCTATTACTATTACTCGTAAATGTGCTGTCAGATTTACTGTTGTTCTGCGAATGATAACAGAAAGCTGCTTGGTTTGAAAATGACCGAGCTGTGCGTCATATATCACTACACTATTGACAATAGACAGTGAACCTTTTTTGCCAGTGAAATTTCACTTATGTGACCTGATTTTTAGTGTTAACTGCTTGTGATTTTTTTTTTTTTTTTTTTTACATTTTACACAAGTTGCAGTGTCAATTCATGTGATGGTGTGGTGTACTTACCGGTGTACCAGTTTAAACGGATGACAAAACAAGCAAAAATATGCCATAGATTTGCATTTTTGGGGGAACCTGAGCCATATTAACTAGCAACCAAACATAAATACCCTAGCAACCACACAGAATACCCTAGCAACTGCAAAAAGATAAAAAAATAAAAAAAAAAAAAAAAAGCAAACCGCAACTTACCAGAACATCCAAGCACTAAAAAAATAAAAATAAATCTAGTTTCTTTAATAAAGTTTTCATGGATTCTCATGGATTTTCAAAGTTGTGTGTGACTGTTTCAGGTGTTGAACATGACTGAGATCCAGGCTCGATTGGCTTATGTGTGCTCAGTGAGACAGCTTGAATCTGTTAAGAACAGCGACTACTGTGAATACATCAGACCACCCATCGACAGATACCGCACGCTCGAGTTCGGCAAGTTCGATGAGATCAGCGTGAGTTTTATCTCCTTTACTTTTTTACCGTCCGCACCCTAAGTATTCAGTGTTTCTCCTGCACTTACACTTTTTGGGTTTGTTTTGGTGTGCCACGTGTGTTTGTTTGTGTGTGTGGCTGTGTGCACATGTAGGAAGTTGGGCACCAGCATGGGAAGACGGTGTTTGATGTTTGGTGCAGGAGTGGCGTTGTAGAAAAGATGATGAAGGACAGACATCAGGAAGAATTCCACAAAACGCAGAGCAACAGTGTAAGCCATAGGTCACCTAAAAGACTTTTCAGATGTAAGTTGTGTTAACAGTTCCTTACTTCAGTTTGTTGTTCTGCAGGTGGTGACCTGTCCCAATGCTTCCTTCACTGATCTGGCTGAGATCGTCTCACGCATTGAGCCAGTCAAACCAGCTCATGTGGATGGTAAATTAATGCTACACCTCTTGTAAATCTACTTTTTAAGATAGCATTTGGCATTTAACATTCTGTTTCATGGATTTTTGGCATGCATTTCCTGCATATTGATCTTTCTTTGGCTGCTTCTTAGTTGGATGTCATTTAGTGTTGTGTGATTTGTGTACAAACATCATTAAACTAATGCTTCGGAATATCGCCATCTTTCCCTCAGATGAATCGGACTATCACACTGACTATGAGGAGGAGATGGCAGAGAGCGCTCTGTCAGACATGGAGCTCTACAACCATTACAGTGAGCACACAGACACTGTAAGTCTTGCATACACACACAGATTTAAAGGGACATTCTACACTTTTTTTTAGCATTTTATTCTTGTTCTTCATGTCAACTATTTCTTCTACCAACAGTCCTAATTTAAGTGAACATGATGATTTTTCTTCCTTGCAATAAGTTGTGGTTTTGCTGTTCTTAAGGGGGTCAAGACACCTTTATTTAACTGATATACAATTTTAGATTTTCTTTTAAGGTCTTGAACCACAGAAAAATGTCCACCCTTTCTCTCTCCCTTACAATCAAACCGTTAGTATGCCTTTAATATGTAGTTATTATGTCAATATGGTGACCAAAAGATTGCTATGTCAAATGCATGCAGGTCTGTTAAATTTTGTTAATCAAATAATCAGTTGTATCAGTTTCCACTAAAATATTAAACAGCACAACTTTTTCACATTGATGATAATAAAAACCTTATAATAGAATGATTTCAGAAGGATCATGTGACACTGATGACTGTAATAAATTACGTTTTAAAATGGTTCAATTTACATTAAAAAGAGAAAAAGGGTTATTTTAAGTTATATTATATTGTGTTTACAATATTTTTGATAAATGCAGCCTAAATGTGAATAAGCCTCAAAGTCCTATGAAATCTTTAAAAATAAATTCATTGATTGTATTGATCCTTATGTCCAGGATGAAGAATTCGAGAGGACTCGCAGTCAGCGTGTGTGTTCTTCTGACGTGGAAAATCTGGGTCCTGAGTCCTCCAAAACACTGCAAACGTCCAGTCCTCAAGATACTAACAGCCCTCCCACCCTCCACACCAGAAAAGCACACTGACTGAACTCTCCGTCCTGAACTCTGACCCAGATGTCAGCATGGTAGTGTACAAACACTGACAATCCCAAGATTTGGGGTTTGGCCCCCTGTATACATTCCAGTTACACTCCATGTCCAAGCCCTGAGGATCAAAAAATGAGTGTTTTGTGTATTTACACAAGCCTTTTTCCCCTCCTCTTGTGCATAAAATCCTAAGAAAACATCTATATCTCTACTGTTGCACTGGGTAACATGGCGTGGGGGTTGAAATGAGACCATCTGAGTGGTAACTCAAGATTATTCCAGAGTTTCTCTGAAGTTTCATGCTGACTATGAACTAAGTCTCAACTCTAGCCCATCTTGAATTACCGGTCAATAACAGAAGAAATTGCACGACTAAGACAATCAACTACAACATTGCAAACATTGTATTTACAAACAGATTGGATTGTGCGCACAGTTGATTGTTTCTAATGTCAATGCAAGTAGCAGAACACAGTAAAATAATGATTTTGAGATAAAACAAAAAGATGGGGGATATTGACTGTAGAGTTCTCGATTTATAAACTCAGAAAACTGATGTCGACTTTCGTTTCATTAGACCACTTGACAAGTCAATTTATCCCACAGCTTGGCTGTTCATGCAGGCCAATGACTCCTTGCTGAGGGGTACCTGATCTGTGAACAGTTGAGTGATCGATTTAAACTAACCAGCATCGTATATCATACCGAATATGTCTGAGTTAATCATACCTCTAGCTGCTGCTGCATGTGATCAAACACAAGCAAAAAAGCAAACCTATCAATGCAATATTTTTTACGTTTCTTGTTTTTGTCGACAAAAAAAAAAGCCGTATGAGACCTGTTGTGCCTTTTAACCTTATTAGTAATATGAAATCAGTAAGTGGTCCAAAAATGTATTAACAGTCTGTGTTTTTGATTGTTGCCATGACTGACATTAATTTAGAGATTTGTGGTCAGGCCATTCTTTTTGAATCTTCTGGAACAATCTATAATGCTTTGTGCCAATAGTTTTGCTTTAAATCTGTTGTGCTAAAGCTATGAAGAAAGTACTTATGTTTTCCACATTTCAGTTTGTTTTCAAAGTTAGAAAAACTACAGTATGGACATCTGAAAGAACAAACAAAAATATGCAATTGTTTTCTAACGATGGGTGTCATTTTGCAAACGTTTTAAAATGCTGATTTCTAATAAACTGCCTTAGTCTTGTGTGAAGCTTTTGAAATATTTGTATATTTGCATATGTTGCATAATGTAGGGAGGCTCAAGCTTACCCTGTATGCTGCACTCCAGGAGCCTTGTGTGCCCGGCGGCAATTATGGCGATGAATTATGAGATTCGGCTGTAAGTCCACGGTTTTCCTGCCTAATGGAAACTGCTGTCTTCCATCATTGCTCAGTGCACACTTTGAGCAAAGCTGCCTCAGCAGGCCACCACACGTGAGATTTAATGCACTCAGACATGTAATGAAGAAAAAACGCTTCCAAATGAGTTTTGGAAGTGAGAAGTAGGAGATAATCGCACATGATGAACAGACGTCTAATGTATCACATGTACTGACATGTGCAACTGCACTGGGTGTGGGGTCAGTCAAGTACGGCGCCCCCCTAGTCCCACTTTGGCAAAAAAAAATTAATTGATAATATCTCGTGGCCTCAAGATAGTAACTCGTGGCCTCAAGATACTAACTCGTAGCCTCAAGATAGTAACTCGTGGCCTCAAGATACTAACTCGTGGCCTCAAGACACTGCTTGCACGACAAGCTATACTGTCCTCTTATTTTATCTTGCCCACAATTTTCGGCAATTAATTCAGCCTGAACCATTTGACCTATAGATTCCATTAAATCTTTTTGTTGATATTTCTAGCCTAAAGTGCTAGTAGATTTTTAAAAAAAAAAAAAAAACTAGTAAAACTTTTTGAAAATGAGTGATGATATGCATTAATTTGTGATTGTTCTTTCTTATATATATATATATATATATATATATATAATTTTTTATTTTATTTTTTCTGCATTCTTTTGCTCCATTGAAAGCTCTGTAATTTTTCTTCAGGAAATGCAAATCTAATTCTCTATTATGAAATATGTATCATTATTATTCATGTATTTGTTATAATCAAATTATTAATTTATATCTTCTGTCTGTTGTCCAGAAATGACACTGCAGAAATGACTCTGCAAAACTGCAATGCTTGGAACTTCCTGCATCTGCCACTAGGTGGTGTCGTGTTATAGCCCACCTCTGTGTAATGACTTCCTCGTGTGGTGATTAGGAGCAGGTAAAGGACGGTTATTTACTCTGTTGTTTAGCTCCTGTCAGAATGATATACGAGGTGCCGCTGTGACCTTTCTGCTCTGCTGGAGCAGACTTATATTTTGCCAGCCTTGTTAATTCATTGTCTTGTTGTCCCCCCAAGAATAGGCAGAAACGTCACCATTAATTAATGAGTTTCGTGAGAAGAAATATGGGTCATAGTCTCTGAGAAAGTGAGCGGTTAAAGCAATATTCACCTAAAAATGACAATTCTATTATCATTTATTTACCCGCACATTTTCCTGTATTACTTTATTTAAAACGTAAAAGGTGAATCCCAGGCCACTCTATTCAATATAATAAAAGCAAATGAGAACTGTCAAGTTCCAAAAAAAAAAAGCACCAGAAAAGTACTCCGTGTGGCTTGTGTTTAATATTCCAAGCTTTTCCAAGTTTTGTGCGAAGAACAGACTGAAATTTAAGTAATTATTCGAATTCCCTCTAGGTCTCTATGCAGCATTCAAGAGAGTGAAAAAATTGATTCTTTGATGGAAATAAATTTTGTGATTGTTATTTCCATGTGCCAATTCATGTGTGGAAATGATTCTTCATGGATCCTTCCAACCATTATTTCACAATTTGAGCCTGATGAATCTTGACATTGTCATCCTGGAATATGGCCATGATGTGTCTTCCTACATGGTTGTTTAATAAATGAAAGGCTAGTACACACTCCATCAGTTAGGGTTAGAAGAACGGTTGCCAAACATATAACGAACATAATATAATAATGTAACAAATATAACAAACATAATAAAAAAATAATATAAGCAATAATGATCCAGTCATATAGTCTTACGTATTTGCCTGTTTAAATCCAAACAGCAACTTTATTTTTTGTAAATGTATAGTACACTAGAATGAATCAATCACAAATTGGACTGACCTTATTTGTCAAGTTGATTTGGTCACAACAGTTAAACCCTGGACTACTTTCAGTGAATCAGAACATATGAGAACTACTTTCTTGATTTTTTTTTTTTTTTTTGTCTTTCGGCAACATGACATCATGACTTTTGCGTAAACATACATGCCACTTTCAAGTCAAGTGGCGTGTTATCTATACGCATTTTGAGCTATCCGAGTAATTCCGCGTGTGACATGTACGTTGTTAAATTTCCGAGCGAAACAAAGCAAAATGTAGATCTACATCGGGGTTGCGATATTTATTATTATTTTTTCCTAGGATGGTAGGGGAAGACTCATAAATGCTATTAACCCCAGTGACAGGTAGGTTTAGGGACGGGGTTGAGGTAGGACATATATTTATATATACAGTAATGTAACGTTAAGTCAACGGCGCTCATAAACACGCTGAAAAGTGATTATGCCTGTTGATAGCACGCCAAAAATGGAAATACGAATTGGCGTGTCATACACACGCAATTTCATGGGGGCAGCCTAATAGTTAGAGTCCAACATGACATCATGACTTTTGCGTAAACATACACACCACTTTCAAGTCAAGTGGCGTGTTATCTATGCGTGTATGTCTAGGCCGTTAAACGTCCTAGTGATTCCTCGTGAATGTACACAATTTGGAGTATGTCACATTCAAATCACTTTCACTTTTTAAAGCTTGACAGGCCCAATTCTCATTCTCTTATTTTTAAAAGAAATTTACATTTGTGTTCCAATGGAATAAGGAAAGTCTGGAACGACATGAGCGAGTAAATGCTGACAGATTTTCTTGTATTTACACTACCTGTCAAAAGTTTTAGATCGGTAAGATTTTTTTAATGTTTTTAAAAGAAGTCTCTTCTGCTCACCAAGGCTGCAATTATTTGATTAAAAACACACACACACACACACACACACACAAAAACAGTAATATTGTGAAACATTATTACAATTTAAAACAGCAGTTTTCTGTGTGAATATATAGTGACGTGTAATTTATTCCTGTGATCAAAGATGAATTTACAGCATCATTACTCTCTTCAGTGTCACATGATCCTACAGAAATGATTATAATATGATGCTCAAGAAACTTTTATGATTATTATCCATGTTGAAAACAGTTTTTTACATTTTTTTATTTCAGGATTCTTTGAATAGAAAGTTCAAAAGAACAGAATTGATCTGAAATGGAAAGCTTTTTAACATTAATCACTACCATTCAAAAGTTTGGGGTCAGTAAGAATTTATTTTTTATTTTTGGGGGAAAGAAATTAGAAAATACTTTTATTCATCAAGGATGAGTTAAATTGATCAAAAGTTCCAGTAAAGACATTTATAATGTTAGAAAAGATTATATTTTAAATAAATGCTGTTCTTTTGAACTTTCTATTCATCATAGAATTTTGGGGGAAAATATGGTACACAATGGTTTTCAACATTGAAAATAATAATTTATGTTTTTTGAGCATAAAATCAGCATATTAGAATGATTTCTGAAGGATCATGTGACACTGAAAACTCGTGTGTAATCAGCAACAGTAATGAGGTTGAAAATTCATGGTGAGCAGAAGAGACTTCATTTAATAACATAGAAAATCTTACTGATCTAAAACTTTTGACCGGTAGTGTATGTGTATCATATCGTTTGATGTGAGTGGCAGAGAACGGTCCAACAGGTTTGTGTAGATCATAAAAGTATTTGGCGTAGATTAAAACAAAGAATGCTGCCACTTGCAGAGAACACGATCACGCAGAAGTGGACAAGTGTAACCCTTTGCAGTTCAACTGTAATTTCCTTTCTGCCAATCTGACTTGGCGTTTCTATTCGGTCCTCTATCTCTCTCTCGTTCTCCCTGTCCCAATTCCTCTCTTGTCTTTAAAAAGCAATTTGGGTTACAACAGGTAAATGGGTCACTGAAGTCAGATCTCCCTCCTGCTCTCACGCACATGTACAATCAGACTCCTACGCTGTGATCAGCGGACCCCATGGAGCACAAGCTCAAAACCCTCTGGCGTCTGATGACTTTGAGCTGTGTGAAAAGAGCATGTGATTGCTGACCGCGGTAAGCACAGCTTTTCTGAGTTTGAGTTAACTAATGACCTCTTATTTCCCTAGATAATGAGTCTCCAATGTGAGCGCTGAGCTCACAGACCATTTGCACAAAACTATTTAGTTTGGTTTTATGCATTTATTTAATACAAATAAGCCATTGTGCTTCATTAAATTTGCAAAGTTAATCTGTCCTCGTTTCCCATTTGACAATTTTATCTGGGAAATTCACTGCAAATCGCATTCTCGTAGGATGGTCTGACGGCTCTGCTTTGTAGCATCTAGTCCATGTCTGTTATAGATTTTGAAAGGATGTTCTCATGTTTACCAAAGCTACCATTTATTTGATCATAAATAAAACAAAAACAGTATTGTGAAATATTATTACATTTAAAGAACTTTTCTATTATTTTTTTTAATGTTATTTATTTTGTGTGTTGTCAAAGTCTTCTGTGTCATGTGATCAATTTAACATGCTGATTTGCTCAAACATTTCTTATCAATGTTGAAAACAATTGTGATGATTAATATCAGTGCTCAACATAAAAATAAAAATAAAAATCCCAGTAGATCAGAGTTTTGCTGGCCCTTTCTATATTTTGATTGGCCCTGAAAGAAATACAAGGAAAAGCACTTTTCCCTTAAACTGTATTTATTGTATACGTTAAGATTAATTAAAACAGTGAAGGGAGTTCAGGAATTAAGAGAGAGCCCCTGGAAACATGCAAAAATAACCAAATTTCAGCGTCCATGGATTATTTTTAAATATCTCCTCATCTCGATCACTCTCTCTTTTTTTTCTCAGTCTCCTCATCTTTCTTATTAAAGCTAAAGTTATTCATTCAAGAGCTGTGAGTGAATTTCTTTTTTGCCTTTTGTTTGGATAAACGCCATTTTGAAAGTATTACCATTATACGCATTAACACAAGACTAGTGGGAGACAATTGCTGACTTTGTTTTATTAAAGATATTTGGACTTGTAAATGAGCATTTAAAGCCCATAGCCTACTGTAAAGGGGCCATTTGATCCATTACTCATAGCGATTAGATCCAAAATTGATAACCAGCAGTTAATTAGTATATCCGCTATATTTATCTGCATTATGTACACTTACATAAATGTACAAGCTTGACATTTCTACAGAATGTCTTGCCCCATCGACATCGACTTTACTGTAAATGCTTTTTTTGTGTTTTGTTTATACCAACTGCGTTCAAATCTAAATTTTTATGTGGCAGTGAACATGCGCTCTTAGAAAAAATGTTTAATGTGGTTCTATATAGTTCTTTATTTTCATTTAAGAACCCTTTATTCAAAAAGGTTCTATATTATGGGATGATTGGTGGAGCAAGAGGAGGAACATTAACAATGCATTAATGGTGAACAGAATAGGACAGAAGATCTTATGTTGTAAGTTCAGCCCCCAAGCACACTCATTGAGAACTGAATTAACAAAAACTGGAAAACAACTGCTGCTGGCTAAAAGAGCAATTTAGTTGAAAATGTGCTGTAAGTTTTCTTCCCCCCTGGCTTCCAGATTATCAAGCAACTCATTTAATTTTGGAGTCATTGCATCATTAGACCGTTTCATTTAAAGCTTTGATGTGCGGAAATATTCTTCAGTGTAAATGTTTTTGTTGCTCTATTTTGCTATTTATAATTTCTTTTTTGTTCATTTTTAAAGCAATTTGCAATTCAGGGTTTGCTTATAGGGTGCATAATGAAATGTGTGGCTGATGTTTGAGTTATACTTTGTGCGTGTGTGTGTGTGTGTGTTTCAGGTATGCTTGGACGTTAGGGTTACAAAATGTCCCCATGAAGATAAGAAGCAATATCTGAAATCCTTGTCCTTCTGGGGACATTTCTTTTGTCCTCTTGTGCAAAACAGTTTATAAATCACTTATAAGTAATGTTTTTTGAAAATGTAAAAATACTGGAAGTTTTATGTGATGAATTAGTTAATGGTTAGGGCATAGAATATGTGCAAAAAACCTCTCAAAATAATGACTTTATATTCAACTATTCATTTTCTTCTCTCTGGGCCATGAGTCAGATTACTAGTTTAACAGCGTATGATCTTTTGTTGTACGCCACACGCATCACACACATGACCAGCGTCGGCCAATAGTGAGCCTACGTGTGACGTTTAACTGACTAGAGGCCCAAAGAGAAGTAAATTAATAGTTGAAAAAGTCTTGAAAAAAGTTTGTTTTTGTGTACAAAAAGTGTTCTCGTCGCTTGATAAAGTTAAGATTGACCCACTGTAGTCACTTGCACTATTTTAACAATGTATTTAATAACTTTTTGAGGCTGCCATTTTTCAATCCCTCAAGAAGCCTATGGACTAGTATGGAGGAGTGGTCCGCTCTCAGATTTCATCAAAAATATCTTAATTTGTGTTCTGAAGATGAAAGAAGCTCTTATGGAGTTGGAACAACATGAGGGTGAGTAAATACTGACAGAATTTTCATTTTTGGGTGAACTGTACCTTTAACTGTTTGTCTGAAGCCGTTTGCTTTAAGATGAATCCCTTTGATGTATTCTTCATTTAGGTTGCTTTGGATATGTAAATGTGAATGCATGAATCTGGGGAGGGGGCAAGGAAGTGTTTGTCATAGAAAGGATGCACCTTAGCTTCAAAACTGATCATTTATTTAGACTTCACCACAATTGCATTAGTTTTTCATGATTTGTTGGTAATTTGGGATTTTTAGAAAAAAAAAATCTATATTTTGAAAACAATCGTTTAATTTTGCAGTTCAATTTGATGACCAAATAGTGATCCAAAAGTGATGCACTTCATAGATTCCCTGTTTTGTGTAATCAAAGATTTTTCATAAATGTTGGTGAGAATCCTAATCAACCTTCAGAGTAATTGAACTACTGTAGTGTCTAATAGACTCTTTTGAGCTGAACTGTCATGGTCACTCTGCCCTGGGGTTTGCCTCATTGGTTCCACTGTAAATCCAGTGAATCGGAATGTTCCAGATTAGCCTCCTGCCTGTTGTTGATATCATGGCTTTTCTTCATCTTTTAGAAACAGCGTCACTGTAGGGGCTTTAGCAACCCTGATGGGATTTACTGCTAGATTGGACACTTTGTATGCAAAATTGTTTGTTACAAAAATGGGGCAGTTGTGGCCATGCGCTATGTCATTATTAGCTCAGTCTTTCTCTCTCTCTCATAGTCTAACACACATGTACACATTTCTATTCTTGTTTCTGCTCTATTAATTGCTTGCTCATCTCTATGTAGGTACAGTGATTAATTCTTGTTGGAAAGTCTGACAGCTAAATAAAGGTTTCTTTCTTGGTAGTGGCCCATGGACAATCATTTTCCTCTTTTTTTTTCGACTTTTCTTGTGTATTCTTTCAATACCAGGTCTGATTTATTTATCTCAATTTATTATTGACCTTTAATATTCATTGTTAGGACTGCTGGTTTTTCTGATTCTGTGGCCTTTGGTTGTTTGTATTCCTGTGCTAGTGACAAATTAAAGACCTTGAACAAGTCAACTGTTCAACTCCAGTCTTACAAGCATTATGTTGGCTTAACAAAGTACCGATACTCTATAGGGATTGTTGCCCAAAATTAAAATGTTGTCATTACTTATTTACCCTTAAGTTCTTCAGAAGATATTTTGAAGACTATGAGTAGGGCTGGGTACCGAGTTCGATACTTTTTAGGTACCGACCGAATTGCCTCGATACTATTAAGTATCGAAAAATGACTTGTTGTTCGGTACCAGATTTCGATACCTAAGGGGTTATCTCGTCAATGTCAGTGCTCAAACAAATACATATTAAATGCACAACGACACACCTAAAGTCGCTCATGCAGATACACGCAACCTCTACAAACACGAGACGCGCGGAATTCTCCGCTTACATATTTATATGAGACATGAGAGCGATATTGGTATTAATTTTTTTGAACGATTCCCAGGCCTAACTATGAGTAACCAAACCGTTGACGGCACCCATTACTTCCATAGCAGGAAAAACTATGGAAGTCAAACTGTCTGGTTACTGACATTCTTCAAAATATTTGATTTTGTGTTCAACAGGAGAAAGAAACTCATACAACTTGAGAGTGAGTAAATGATGACAAAATTTTAATTTTTGGTTTAACTATCATTTTAATCTTATTATTCTTAGCAAAAATGTAAACAGTATCTCCTCCTAGGGCTTTGGAGGCTACAACCACCGAACTCAGGTCAGACCTCAGACCTTTTCTGACTTGTGTTATTATGTCCTTTTTAACTGATCTGACTTACGATTTTTGTTAAACTTACAATCAAAACTACAAGAAGTCTCAGAATTTCAATGAGGGAGGGAAATCTTTGGTACAATAAGACTTATAAAGTATTTAAGCTGTCTACATTAGCAATTATAAATGGTTATAGGACAGTATCATGTTAATTAGCTAATGCTAACAACATGCTAAATCATGTTAACAACATGACAAGTTACGGTAGCAATGTTGTAACACATGAAAGCACCATGCTAATTGATTTTAACAAGGTGTTAGATAATTTTAGCAACATGCTAATTCATGTTTACAACTTGTTAAAATGTTAGCAAAACATGCTAATTCATGTTAGCATGCTTATGTAGCTTCTTTCTTTCTTTACTATAACTACATATAAGGTTAAGATAATTAATAATAGTAATAAAGTGTTACCTAAAAATTAAATAATATAGATTTCACATGTATTTCAAAATGTATCTGAATGTGGTTTTGGAGTCTGTGCGTTTGTCAAACGGATCACCACCGACTCCATTTACATCTGTATTAAGCGATCACTTCAAAAACTGATGTTAATACAAGGTGTAAATGTGGCTGTTGCATTGATCTTCATATTTTCATGACCTGTAGTTTCCATCAACCATCAAGCCCACAATTTTAGAGTCGTTCCTCTAATTTGAAGACTAAGTGTTGGTGTCGCATAAGCTTTTGTTTTATGGGTGGCAACCTCTGCTTTCATTCTTAAGCGCCCTTGGTTTGAGCAGAACATGTCCAGTCCTGTTGCAGCTTCGAGCTGTGATAAATGAGTTCAATTAATTAAATTAAAGAAAGGATAATGCGTCTCCTTACTCCCCAGTGTCAACTTCGTTTCCAACACTTAAGTGATAAGACCAATCATAGCAGACTGGACCCGCTGACCAATCAGAGCAGAGTAGACTCACGGAGAGAAGGGGTTTAGAGAGAATAAATCTTAAACTGTTTTCAGATTCTGAGAAATGAGGTGATGTGCAATGAATATTTGTTGAATACAATTGAATATTAAGTGTTTTTAGACCTTGAATGCGTGTGAACCTACTGTATGGAATCTGCCACTAAATATAAAAAATTAGAAAGGTAAATATCTTTTTATCTCAAGACTCAGACTTTTTTTTTCTTGCAATTCAGACTTCTTTTCTCAGAATTCTGACTATATAACTCGCAAATGCAATTGCGAGAAAAAAGGTCAGAAATGTGAGAAGTCGCAAAAATCTGTGGCAGAAACAAGCTTCTATGAGACTTCAAAACAATAGGAACCTTTAAAATAGCATGATGGGGACAATTTAGATGTTTTAACTTAAACTAAACAATTAACTAAAATTAAATTCAAAATGTAACTTAAAATGTAAAAAATAAAAGGTCTTTTAAATTAATAAATACTATAAAACATGTATGAATATTAATACACTGATGTGGGAAGGATACAATTAAACTTCTAAATATTTTTTAATGCAAAATGCAACCTTGCAGCACTTACCACAATGCACCATGTTTTAACCTTTTTTTTTTATGGGATACTATAGCATATTTTTGGACGTGCACCAAGGTAATAAGGTATTGTTTTGAATGACCTTGTTGATTATGGTATTATTCAGTTAATGGTATTATTAATTATTCAGTATCATTATACCATAGTATTGCAATCTAATACCATGCCACCATAGCACTTTTTTGTACAGGAAATGTCATTATAAAACATACCTTAAAATTGCGGAAAATTTGCTTGAATAAAAAATGGTTGTATATTCAGAAATCTTTTAGACCCATTAGGTTGCACTGATCCGTACAATGTTTGAGGCAGGGAATATGATTGAATCGGAATGTGCTCTTCCTCTCTCTTTCTCTGCTTCTGTTTGTCTCTGCTGCTCTCCTCTGAGCGTTTAGTCACGACTGTGTGTGTCCAGGGAGGGATGGAGTTGATTGATCTCGCTCTAAAGGTTGAAGCAGCGGCAGGTCTGTGCGCATCTGCAGATTAAATCAGCCGGTTGCTCTATTTTTGTAGGTTTGGGACTATTTTTGTGTGCTGTGAAAGGTGGGAACTCACCTCTTGTGAAAGTGCGTCACCCTGCGCATACAGCTTCTAAAAACAGATCCACTACACACGTGGCCACTAACGCAGACAGACACACACACAAAACACCCCACACACAATGTGAAATGAGGGGATACTGTTATTTTTAAGTACAAAAATACCAAACCAGATCTTTTCTTAGACAAAAATGGTGCAGACTTCATTGTTGGCTCACATTTCATAACCAGACCTGATTCTTTTATGACGATATAAAATATGCATTATCAATTTGGCTGTTTTTTAGTTCTGAAATGCTTCGATCCTTCATTTGATCCATAATTTGCATTACATTAACGTTAATATTCATCTGTCTAGCTTGCTCATCTTCTCCACAGCTGCAGAAGGAGAGGGAGTGTAGAAGCCAGCCGGGTCCTTGCAGGAGTTGTGACAGATGTCATTATGAGTGATTTATTATTATGTGAGTAAACACAGTTTGGCTACATATTGGGTAATATTCTGAAATTTCTTTAGCTTGCAATTTTGCCCCCTCTCTTCATTGCTCTCACTCTCATTTATAAATCTGTTTAATTTATTGCGCCTTTCCCAAAACTGCAGCATTCATAGACACAAATATAACACCAGAAAATTGAAAGATACATGAAGAGTTCAGATGCAAAAGCCTCTAAATGCCATTTGAAATTTTCTTCTAGAATGATGATTTTTATCAAACTTGTATATTTAAGTTCAGTGATTTCACTTAAATGGCAATGATAATTACCTATTAATTGTTATTTAAGTGAAATTACTGAACTTAAATATACAAGCTTGATAAAAATGATCATTTTAGAAGAAAATTTCAAATGGCACTTAGAGGCTTTTGCATCTGAACTCTTCACATGCTACTACAATAGCAAAAATTAAACAATATGAAAGAATAATTTAATATTTGGGGTTTTGGATATGATGGTTTTTATGATTTTGATGCATTTAAAAACAGGAAAATTATGGCACGAAATGAAGAAATTGAGAGGGTTTTTTGTCACTAATCAAGTAATAATGTCTTAATAAACATTTTACTCAAAAGTTGTTATACTGATATGCATGTACGTATATATGTATTTATTTATATATTTATTTATGTATTTTCTCACTGTGTCTAGTTAGATCAAGAATATATTTATGTAAATACTATTTATTTATTGCATATAATTAAAAAAAGCTTTTAGGACTTTCACAAATTTAAAAATAAGAAAACTATTTGAATAATACTCATCATAATACTCTCTCAAATGTTATGCTCATAATATAAATTACAGTTAAAAATATGGTATCAAATTAAACAAGTTAATGTTCTCTAGTGTTATAGACTTTTGAATCCAAATGCAGTGAAGATAGATTCAGTTATTCCTAAACAACTGAAGAAGAAGATGATTCTTATCAGGAACTAACGGTAAGCCCGGCAGGATCACGGTCCCATGTGTCTATGGATGTTCCCTTCTCTCCCTGTGCAGAAATGAACACGAAGTGATAGAATGGGTCTTATTTTTTTTAGTACATAATGCACTATTTTCACCAACAAAAAAGGGTCATATAATGGTGCATGCACCTTTTCAAGTTGTTTGTACTGAAATGTGTGTTGGCAGTGCCTATACACAACCATAATGATAAAAATCTATCCAGTTTCATTGTTTTAATCTCCTTATATGTTTTTCCCAGTCTCAAATCGAGACATTCGACCGTGTGACGTCACAACGTCAATGCGTTCATGTTGCACGATTCGCGAATCATTTCTCACCAGACTGCTTTGCTTTATAAACGAGGGTCAGACACAAGTGTAAAGCTGGTTTTGCTAAGAAGCTGCTCCTGAAGAAAAGAATTGGTACAGACTATTTACGTCTCTGCTGCACCTCCAGAAGAAGTGAGTTTAAAATTGTATTAACCTAAAGTTTATATTAATCTTTACAAATTGCTTGCACAATCGCTTCACAATGAATACGGCTAAGGTTTACACTCAGGGTACATTACGGCATGTTTTCTATGTACGACGTTCTCAATATAATTCAAAATCCCACGTTTGTTATGAACAACGCGTTATGGTTATTGTGTTATTACAAACATATTCGAGTATGTATCAGTAAACACATAGCGTTTGTACATAAGTAACGTTACCCTGCCAGTACTCAAATATAGATCAAAGTGACATTATGTTAACCAACCATTCAGAAACGTCCTGTTCAAGCCTTAATTGTCGAACTTCTTTGCGGCCGTCATCTTGTTTCGGGTCCGACTCTGGTTCAAATTGATATGATTGCACAGATGTGTCCTCAGAGACTCCCGCTGCTATTCTTTCTCCAAACTATACCCTAAACTGTTGTCGAGGCAACACTCCACATGCAAAATGCCTGCAGAATGGAGGGGCGGAGTGAGCGAAGCTCATTATCATTTAAAGGCATATGCACTGAAAGACCGTGCTGGTTTTTGACCAGGTGAAATCAGTGTTTTCTTACAATGCTAATGAGAATTTTTAATTAAATTATATTACAAACTTTTCTTTTAGACCCTAAATAATCAAATTAACTTGTATGAAAATGGCATTATGACCCCTTTAAAAAGCTGAGAACCATTTTATTTTAGTTTTTCCCAAACAGCAGTTCGTAGACGAGAGTCAAACCTGTTTATGTAAAGCTGGGACCTGTGGGCGCTGGTTTGCAGATATATTATGGGTAACCCTTTAGTTTAGGGTTCAATTCTCACTATTAATACAGAAGTTGCTTATTAGTATGCATATTACAAGGATATTGGCTGTTTATTAGTATTTATTAAACACATATTAATGCTGTGTTGTCAAGTTTAGGTATTGGGTATAAGGGATGCAGAATAAGGCATTAATGTGTGTGTAAGGGATGCATAATAAGGCATTAATGTGTGTGTGTGTGTGTGTGTGTATACAGTATCTCACAAAAGTGAGTACAACCCTCCCATTTTACCAAATATTTTAGTATATCTACTCAAGGTACAATACTATACTCTAAAATATATCCAAGTTTCATTTCTAGTCAATGTGCTGCTTGTATAGCAGTATATATTTACTGTCCTCTGAAAATAACTCAACAAAGCCATTATTGTCAAAATAGCTGGCAACAAAAGTGAGTTCACCCTAACCATTCAAAGCCACATGTCCTATTCATCATGTTCATGTTTTTGTCTGCTTGACAGGACCCTACAAATTATTGTATTTTGTATTAGAGCAGTTAAAATTTGTGCAATGAGTACAGTACAATTATCTCATACTGACCAATGGATGTTTAACATTACACCTCATGGCAAAGAACTCTCTTAGTATTTGAGAATTAGAATTGTTTCTCTCCCCAAAGATGGTCTAGGCTATAAGAAGATCAGTAACACCCTAACTGAGTTACAGTATAGGCCAGGGTCATACAGAGGTTTTCAAAGAAGGGTTCCACTCGGAACAAGCCTCGCAAGGGTCAATCAAAAAAGTTCAGTCCTCATGCTGTGCGTCAGGTGCAGAAGCTGGCTTCAAAAATCATTTGCAGAAGGTTGCAGAAGCGGAAGGTCAGCTTGTCAGTGCTCAGACCATATGCCGCACACTGCAACAAGTCGGTTTGCATGGCCGTAGTCCCAGAAGGAAACCTCTTCTGCAACCTGTCCAAGAGCATGAATTACTGGAACCATGTCCTGTGGTCTGATTAGACTAAGATAAACTTCTTTGGCTCAAATGTTGTCCAGCATGTGTGGCAATGCCCTGGTGAGGAGTACCAAGAAAATTGTGTCTTGCCTTCAGTCGAGCATTGTGATGGTAGCATTATGGTCTGGGGCATGGATGTGACCTCTTTAAGACCCTTTTACAGTATTGATTGAACATTTATCACCTCTTGTTTTGTTTTTTTTCCCTTCGGTTTCCGCTGTCTCTGTTTCTCTATCTATACACCTCTATCTGTTTCTTGAGGTTGTTTTCCCATCACATTGTCTGCCTAACTCTGCGGTGGCAGGATATTTCTCTTTCAATCTCCCTGTGGTGTACTGAAGTGGATGTGCCATACCTGAACTCGTTGAGAAAGAGGCAGCAATTTATTACTGACAATTCTCTGCTACTGTGGGTTTGCACAAAAAATAAATAAATATTTGCTGGTCTGTAGCATTGAAGATGAATCTCTCGCTCCAGGTTATTGAGAGGTGGTGACGTCAGGAGCCCGACACCCTCAAGGCAGATAGATAAAATCAATGTGTGAGGTTGTTCTGTCACAGACATGTTTTGCTTATAGACATTTTAAATTGACCACACTTTTTTTTGTCTAATTAATTTTGCATCACTAGATGGTTTATAAGGACACGTCTGGGCTGCAGAAATATGTGCTATAATCAGCACAAATGATGTCATCGGATTTTGCTAATTATATTTGTAGCGTATGAAAAAAATCACAGAGCAAAACTTGTGCTCTTGTTATTGCACTGCATATTTTGTGACATTATGAACAAAGCACCAATTAAAATTACATTTAGCTATTGTTTTATCCTAAGCAACCTACAACAGGGCCAATTGCCCTGAACTAACCTGAGGTTAAATGCCTTCCTCAAGGCTATAACAGTGACGATAGCTCATATATCTCTGCTGTTGGAGTTGAATTCTACAAACTTTTGGTTACAGCCCACATTTCTAACCACTTAGCCATGGTTGCATATTACTAATAAAGCTATTGACAATGTTTGGGGTTTTTTTTAGCTTAAAGGGACACTCCACCCATTTGCATTAAGCTTTCCCTTGTTAGAAATCCAAAAATATGTATACTTTAGGGGTTACCATCCTCTTTTTTTTTTCCGGACAGCTTTTGCTTTTTGCAGTCGCCATGCATTGTTTGTATATACAGCTTTTGTTTCAATCTAACTGAATTCATTCTGATTGGTGAATCTGAATGTAGTGTTTACATGAACGCTAAACAAGTGATCGGTTGATGCGTTTTAACATTTCTAAGAAAATTACCGTTCCTCCGTGAGAGATGCGAGACCGGTAGCTTACTTCTCACAGGAGTTGCTCATCGGTAATCATGCCACCGGTCTCGCGTCGTTCTCCACACTGCCTTCACTCGTACTGCTCGCCACAGTAAAAATGATGAATGGTGACTGTAAAACACAATAGCCGAATCCCGGACATTTTGGGTGATCTCGAAACACATTTTAGGGCAGATTCATCACGGAGACTCACTAGTAGCCTATATGCGCTGTTACCGGTAGGCGTGGCCTCCTAGGGCAGCGAAGCAAGTGCATTCTGGGAGTGGTTGTCTTTCATCCACATAAGCCAAAAATATATTTTCTGGCTTTTCTCAGTCTAGAAAGCTCGAAACTCTAACCCTAACCCTATTCAAAAATAATTTCACATTTCTTCATCTTTCCAGAGGTGGAATGACCCTTTATCCCTTAAAGACCTACAGTATACAGCCGCTGGCGGCTAAAAATAACTGTTGTTCTTAAATGTTAAATAACTTTTGAACCGCTGCTCCAATCCGTATGCTTTAAAAAGTCCCATAAAGAGGAGATTTGCGGCTTTTCTGTGATATCGGGTTAATCGCGTTTGGACATTCAGAAGCTCCGTAGTGAATGTGATTGCGTCATCAAATTTTGATCAGCATTGATTCGTCAAAGGAACCCGTGCATTTTTTTTCCTCTTAGCCAATCATAAATGACTGTTAATGCTTAGTCCCACCCCATCCCCAGATTGGTTAAAACTATCATCTACACAACCAATAAATATAGTTCTTGGTCTTTTGCACGACCAATTAGCATCTTTCTTTGGAAATTTGAACAGAGGTAAAGTCAAAGTAGTTCATATAGGCTATGTATGTATGTATGTGTTTATATATATATATATATATATATATATATAAGTTTTATTTATATATAAATTTTTTTTTTTTTTGCTTCATTGTTCTACTACAATGTTTCTATTTATGTTATTTAACTTTTTTGGACACAAAATTGTCAGTATGAAAAACACTGTTTTCACTGAAACAATGCTTTTCACTGAAAATCTCCTATAATAATGTTGTAATAAATACCTATAACTTGCTTAGGGATTGTTGCATGTAGTCAAAATTACATCTGGAAATGTAAAATATCCAAGTACAGCTTTCTAAAGGAAAAAATCCAAACTTCAGGAGGATTTGTTTGAGTTGAGTAAAAAAAATCACTACAAATATGCTGCCGTTTTTCTTAAATCTTGTAAATTCATCCATTCTAAGACAAAATAAATGTAACATTGGATTATTTAAATGAGATAGATTGAAACTTCAAGTTCTTCTGTTAAAAATGATATATGGCACTTGATGCTGACTGCTAAAATGGGTTAGAAAAACAAAGAAAAGAACAAGCGGTGCAGGTGCTCCAAAAATGGTCTAGGTCTTTAAGGGTTAATATGGATTCTCCCACTTTTATTCTACACTATATTCAAAGTAGAGGCTAAAGGCCAGGGCTGACAATTGCGAAACGAGGTGTTTGATTCCCATAAGAACAACAATCACCGTCTTTCAGCAAGGCATTTGATCTAGGGGAATTATTCCTGTACTATAAAATTACTATAATTTAAAATGCCACAAGAGTACTACTTGGGAGTACTATAATTTTCTTAGGAAAAAAAACGTCTGCTAAATGACTACTTGGGAAAAATGTTGTTAGTTGTACAATGCTTGTTTTCAGCTTTCTTTATGTGTGTCCATATATACACATATACACAGAAGCTATATATAGCTACAGTATAAGTTAGCATAGCATTCCCATGTAGCACACACTAAGCGGCTAAAGGATCTCCTTTGACTTCACTGTCTTATCAAAGAACAGTGAGAGTGAACTTCAGTGTTTGAGTACTTTTTAGAACCACTGTAGATGTCATTTTCTTGTTTTAGAAGTTATATATTCAACTTAGGCTCATTGAAAAAAAGTAGCCCTACCTTTAAGAGCTATACTGTTCATACAAATCACTGCACTTTCCAGCTAAAATGGCCACTAGTGGCTGTAAAACACCAACAACTTTCATTATTTTTCACACAGATTATTAACACGGGGAAAATTATTGATAAATAAATACTTATTTTCATGCCACTCTTTGCACAATACTGTTACCACAGTATTACCACACTTACCACAGTGCATGGTTTGTAAACTAATACAGTACATTTTGGATTTTGCATCACATAATTGGTCTGGGAACTCTTTGGGTAAAACATTGCACTTTTAATGTAGAATGTGAGTCTCATTAAACCATGAAACACAAGCAGGCTGCAATGGCATGGGTGTTTCAACAAATGCATTTTTACCTCGTGTTTAGAGTACTATTAAAGGGTTAGTTCACCCAAAAATGAAAATTCTGTAAGTATTTACTCACCCTCATGTTGTTCCAAACCTCTATGTGTTTATTTGTTCTGCTGAACGCAAAGGAAGATATTTGGAAGAATGTTTTAATCAAACAGATTTCATTCCCCATTGACTACAATAGTTTGTATTTTTCCATGGTAGTCAATGGGGAATGAGATCTGTTTGATTGAAACATTCTTCCAAATATCTTCCTTTGTGTTCAGCAGAACAAATAAACACATAGAGGTTTGGAACAACATGAGGGTGAGTAAATACTGACAGAATTTTCATTTTTGGGTGAACTAACCCTTTAAGTAGGCACGGCATTGCTATGTTGCAAACTTCTAAATAGATGTCTACTTTGAATCCACTTCATATTAGGGTGACAGAGTCCAGGTATTTTATTGCCACTTTACATGTAAATTGCGCACAGCATTGTAAAAAGCATAGCATTGCTTTGTAGCAAACCACTATGGGCTCTTCTGATTTTACTGTCATGTTAAAGAACAGAGAGGCTGGATGAAGAAAGTAGTAGTTGAGTAAGTTATGCCCTTTTAGCTGAGAGATGAGTCATAAAGTCAGATGTACTTTGATAATCATGGCCTTTGTCAGCATCTTTTCCCTCCACTTGCTCTGGTGTCCTCACAAGGATACGGGTCATCACCATGGATGCACAATGTTTGCTTTCTCAGTAGACTGCATGGGACATAAAACACAACCTACTGTAATGTTCTTAATAAGAAAACAGTCCCCTCTGCACATACAGCACACACTCCCACACAACTGGACATGAAAAGAACACTACGATCCCAGCTGGCTCTGTGTGCATCAAAGCATGTGTGTTTGATGTGTGTGTGTGAGCAGGAAAACTAGAAAGAGATGTTCACTTACTGTAGCTATGTCTGTAGGTGTGTTTGTTAGTGTCTGTAATACCCACATACAGTGGCCCCAAACAGCATTTGGGCATGTAAGCTGCCCTTTAAAACGAATGTCTCATAGCATTACATAACAGGATGCGTAAACCAAATAGAATTTATTTACAAAAGTAACACATCAGAGCTGTTTGTCAAACTTCAGAGGTTTGTAATGCAATACATTTTGCAATGCAATTTATTTTTAGGGGCTTTCTCTGGCCTTTGTACAGTATATGTGAAGAAGCGTAACATCCAGCTGTTTGCTCTGAGGCATGCATGTTTCTTGTTCTTCCCCCAGTCCCTCCCTGAATGATCACCCCAAGGCGTCTAGTTTTGGTAAACAGAGCTCAATAATTCATCTGTCAGCATACGGGAGACCTGCCAGGCTTTCATTCACTCCCAGGTCTAGGCTGAGGCAGCGTGCTCAGCTCCCGGCCCACAAAGTCACATTTAGACAAATGAGTGCCAGTTCGGTGTCAGCCCATTCCAGGACTCTGATGGGGAAGTGTAAAAGGAGAGATGAGGCAGAGAGAGTCAACTCTAAAGGCCAGAGAGGTCAAAGTTCAAAGTAGTCTACATATTCTACTTTAGAGCAGGGATGTCCAATCTAGCTCTTGATGACCCCCCTTCGTGCAGTTTAGCTGCTATTTGCCCCAACACACCTGCCTAGAAACTAATACTTAATACTTTACTCCTGGTATTAAGATGGGATTTGGTTGATGGGATTGCAGGTAGACAAGGAAAACGCATTTCCGTAATCAGCAATTGTGCTTGGTACATTTTTACAGTCTTCAAACCAAACTTAGGTCTTCAGCCGACAAAGTTTAAATCCCATCTGGTTTGCGCGCTTCCCACAAGGTCTTGGAGAGTGGGCCTTCTTTTGTTGTTGTGCAAATGTCTTCGGCCACATGAGTGTCCGGTTGAATGCATTTTGAACTACTGTACCTCTGGAAGTGGTTGAAATTGGACAAGCTCAAAATATTTTAGACCCTGCTTACGCCTGTATTTCACATCGTCCACTTGTAATTGGATTTTTGCTACATCACTCTAAAAATGCTGGGTTGTGCCAACCCAAATTTGCGTCTAATATAGACAAACCGAAATGTTGGGTTAATAATGTAATTTAAAATTTTAACCCAACTTCAACTTTCACTTTCAACTGTATTTTTTTTTTAACCCAACCCAACATTTGGGTTTGTCCATATTTGACCCAAATTTGGGTTGATACAATGCAGCATTTTTAGAGTGATGCCCCCTAATTCGGAAGACTTTGAGTAGCACATTTAGGTACGTCTAAAGGCTGGTTCACAAGGCAGGATTATTAGCCCGATTTTAGCCCCGATTCACCCCTTCCGACAATCTTAAGGATGCTTTGATTATCGTAAAATAATCTGATCAGATATTCCTGCCGTGTATGGTGTGTTAAGACTGCTCTCGTCTGCTCGGAAGGATACCGGGACCGCTATCCAACCGCTATCCGCTATCCAACAATAGCCAACATGTTGGATTGTTTTGGCCCAATTTCTCCTTGTGTGTGGTGTCCCCCGGGACGAATGAGCATGCAGCCTGTGAACTGTGGCATGTAGCCAATCAGAAAGTGAAGTAACGAGGCGTAGAGGAAGCACCGGCGGGAAACAAAATCAAAACAGCCGGCGCCCGGCAGTATAGCGCACCAGAATGTCTGGTGGACGTTTTTTTTTTTTTTCGTTAAAAACAAACTACACACCATCGCCACTGCATCCTCTTTGTCCACTATGATTGTTTACCCTGAAGTCACTTTTGATCTCGAGGGATTTTGCGAGATTTTCCGCCTGGGAATGCTCGGGAGTCAAATCGGTTCCTTCCTGTGTGATGTGTTGATTTTGCTGTGTGGCTGCGCACCACACACTGTACAACCAAAACTGTTAGACCGTGATTTTTTTTTATTGCCGTGTATAGGGTCTCTCGGGTTTGGAAAATCGGCCGACAATTTTAAAATCGTCCTGTGTGAACCAGCCTTAAAGGGGAAATGAAGCGGTGAATCAAGTTTACATGATTTACAAGATGGATTTCCAATATAATCAACAATTATATAAGGAACATTACAAATGTAAACATTTAGAAGAAAAAAAGAAAAAAACGTTGTATCTTTCGCCGCCAGGGCGCCGCCATTGTGCAGTTGACGTCACGGGGTTGGTTGGCTCAAGTTTAACAGGCTCTGGGCATTGAAAATCGCGACATCAAACTGTGTTCATACCAGTGTTTTGACCGCGAACGACTAATGTTAGGTACAGATATTAGACAAAAAGACGACGTCTCATGTTATATGTTGACAAACTGCACATAGAAACATTGTTCGCGATGTCTGCCGTCAGATATTCCCGTCTCGTCAACACCATGTAAGTTACGTTGCTATGTAGAACAATCAGTGGTGGTTTGGGGCGGAGAGCGGGTTTGCAACGCTAACTTACCAGGTGTCAGTGTGGCTGTTGTCCTGCGATGCCCTCCGTGTCAGAGTCCATCTGTTGTCAAGAGGTTGATCTTGAGCATGTGTTGCGTGGTCAATTCTGCATCACCGGCGCGCACGTTTACCATGCTGTGCCGGGAGTTAGACGTGTGGAAGCGGCGATGCTTTCCCTGAAGGATGTCAGAGCGGAGACACTTTTTCCTAGTATATGTAGGCTGTAGCTAACGTTACTAGCACTACCAGTGCGAAAATATGGACGTTTCATGTCCCCTTTAACAAATACGTGCTAACTTGCATGTTAATGACGAGACGGGAATATCTGACGGCAGACATCGCGAACAATGTTTCTATGTGCAGTTTGTCAACATATAACATGAGACGTCGTCTTTTTGTCTAATAACTGTACCTAACATTAGTCGTTCGCGGTCAAAACACTGGTATAAACACATATTGATGTTGCGATTTTCAATGCCCAGAGCCTGTTAAACTTGAGCCAACCAACCCCGTGACGTCAACTGCACAATGGCGGCGCCCTGGCGGCGAAAGATACAACGTTTTTTTCTTTTTTTCTTCTAAATGTTTACATTTGTAATGTTCCTTATATAATTGTTGATTATATTGGAAATCCATCTTGTAAATCATGTAAACTTGATTCACTGCTTCATTTCCCCTTTAAGGTTAGAGGTAAAACCTGTAGGACAGGACACCCTTGTCTACTTTGTCACCATTAGGGGTACAATGGGTAGTGCACTTAAAGAGACAACTTTGTACCTTACTTTCCCCTGAAAGCTGTATAACTTAGAGTAGAAATATACAGTATGTCTAGTCTACAATTCAACTTATTTTAGCCACTTCAACAAGAAATAACCCATATGACTGACATTTTGACTAATCCCAGTTTTCTCCTTTTCCAGGACAAGATCATGGTTCCACAAGACCCTTGGGTACACATTTTTGGAAGTCATGAAAGTGATCGTGCCAGGAATCCTGGTATCCACCTTATTTTGGAAGTCTTGTAAATCTCTTGTGCCCTGAGGTTTTGGAGGCCCCAGGCAGTCCAAGGCTCCAGGGCACTAATCACTCTGGTCTGCTCCATGATTCAGCTCCAGGTAACTATCAAATCAGACATAACGGAATATAGTTGTGTTCCAGGATATTTCTACCTCAAAATGTTTAAATATCTTTCAAAGATTTGATGCCATGGACCTTGCAAACCTCTCAAATTAAGCAACTAGATCTTCCTCTGAAGTGCTAAGCGCACTAGTGCACCTGTTACCGTGCTTGCACGCACTATTTGTCTGTCGGATCACGAGTGTGTGGACTTCTGAGGATGAGCCAATTATTCATTAGTCCCATCATTATTACCTGGCTTTTTACATATAATTATTACAGCCGAGAATGCATAATTCATAAAAACTGTATGCAATTACAATACATGTACATTAGTATTGAACACCTGCCTCCATCTGTCTCCCACATACTTTCATGTATCCACCTCTGTTCTATTGTTCCCTCTCTCCCTCCCAGCTGTTCCTTCCCATTTCCCTCCCTCCGTAGTAGGAATCAGACCACGTGGTCACAGCCAACAGCAGGCAAGGGTGAGAGAGTGTAAAGCAATAATCTCCCCGCAACATGCATCATTCTCCCAGAGCCTCATGTCAGGGTGAGATACAGGCAACAGCCTGTGCGAATATTCACATGTGAATCAAACACACAAATCATGACACTGTTCGTCACCCTACTATATTGCTCAGCTACTGCAGTATGTGCCAAGGTGAAACAAGGAGCTGATAGGCATGAGTCTCACGTAGGTTGCGAGGGCTCCCTCTCTCTGGCTGGATAATCCGGCAGGCACTAATGGTGCCCGTCCCGGTGCTGCAGCACTGATGACATTGCTCGAGTTGTTCAGAGGAGTCCATGAGCCACAGACACTTGTGGAGATTAACACATACAAGGACATGTTTGGTAATGGCATATTTGGTATGATGGGAATAGTTATTGTAAGAACTGTGTGGGGCAATTCAGTTGTAACCTGTCTACCTGCTTTGAAAAGAAGAATACAGACATTAATTTTGAAAGGAAGAAATCATTGTTAAGGGAAAGTGTTTTGTGTTGTCATGAGGGTTGTAGTCTTGTAGCCATATTGCTAAGTCCACTAGATAGAATCTAGTCATTTTATGCATTGCTTTTTGCTGATCCAAGATTAGTTCAAAACTCACAAGCGAACTGTAACCCAACAGTCCGCCACAATGTCTAGGTTTGGTGGAGGACAATGAGGGCTGAGAGTACCATTTGAAACAAGGACTCGTGTGGAAATAAATTGGTACTGGGTAATGGGATCTGACTGCATACTGATACTATAACCAATCATGGAAATGAAAAACGAGGTATATTTTGGCATGTTGTAGATTGTGGATTGGATTTCAATTTTGTTTTCAGGGTTAAGGCCTGTTCACACCGGGACGAATTTCGCGCACGATATTCGTTGATGTTTAATGCCTCGTGACTAAACAAAGGGCGCAAATTTGAGTGTGCACACCGACGCGAAAAACGGCATGTGTAAAACCGTCATTTAAAAAAAAAAAAACGCCTCGGGTCGTTTTTTTGGTTTGACGCACCGCGTCAAAAACTATCTGACCAATGAGATTTCCGCTTTTGCTCATGTGTCTGGTGCTTCTGAAGTTACAGTAAAACACAACTTGGGGGCGCTAAAACACAAAGCGGTCTTACCGAGCACACATACGTAGCGGCGAAGAAGATATAAGCCACCTATCTATCTACACTGCCGGAAGACGAGGCAGCGGCAGATGCAAGGCATGATATCTATGGGCAAGATGAATTTTGAGCTGCTGTTCTCTGAGCACAAAGAGCAAGATGATAATATTTGTATTAGTATTTCTGTAATAATAGTACAGTATACTATTATTATTTCTGTTTTACATTAAGCGGCATCTAATGTCAAGGAATGAATTTGCATGTTCACTCGGCTCATCGTCAGCAATAATCGCTTGGGTGTGAACACAAAAAACACGTTGAAAAACACTGCTGATATTCACACATTTCATTTTTTTTTTTTGAGTTAGATTGCTTTGAAAGAGAGATTGATTTAAGGCTCAATATTATTATTTAATGGTATCACTCAAGGCCGGTTGGGTCAGGTTAGGGCACATTGCACAGTGCACACTCTCAGTTATAGAGCAGGGTTATTCAAGTTCACAGACCTAATGCAATAAGTATTTGGACACTTGGGTCACTTTTTTGGATATCTTTGCCTTGAACAAAATATCAAACCAACTTAGATTATTAAAAACAAATGCTGCAAGTTTTTTTTTTTTTTATTTAGGCATCAAACTTCCCTTAAAACATATTATATATTCACAGATTTTAAGTTTGGCTAAAAGAGAAGGCATGCCAACAGAGAAGTCATTTTCGGTCTCTGTGGCCAAGGAGAATGACAGTGGCAATTTGGTCATTTATCATAACTGACCTGTATAAAAAAAATCCCCACAACTGTAGCGATATTCTTGATGATATTGACTAGATGGGGCTGTTGTAGCTGGGGTATGTGTGCGATCATGTGATTTGCGTTTAGTTCGTTTGTCCGTGTGAATCAGCCTGGTGGAGTTCTGTAAATGTGAGCGTTTGACCTTCTCTGAAGTAGTCATTGTTCTGCTGTCTGGAAGGTTCTTTGTTTTCATTCTCCATACAGATCACTACTTAGCAAAAGGGCATGGAGGTGTTGGTAAAGTTTTCTAAATGGTCACCTGGTTTTAAAAGAGCCTATCCTCATCTTGCCTGCCTCGATATTTATCAAGTAAAAATACATGTCGGATATAGCTTTGGTTCCTTTTTCAATATAAGCATTTATACACTGCTGGGCCAAAAACAAAAAAAGACGTCTGGACTATATGACTGGATCAATATTGCAGTGATTGTTATGTTTAGCAACCATTTTTCTAACTGTAATTGTTGGAGTGTGTAGCTTTTCATTTCTTAAACAACCAATCAGGGAGGAATGATAGGAAGACAAATCATAGCCATATTCCAGGATGACAATGTCAAGATTCATCAGGCTCAAATTGTGAAAGAATGGTTGGAAGGGAGCATGAAGAATAATTTCCACACAAGACTTGGCGTCTTGGGGTTTTGTAGCTAGAGTTTATATCCCACAATTCTAGATCTATAACTCGCAATTACAAGAAAAAACAAGCTTACATCAAGTGGTGAACATCATCATTCAGTTTTTAACTGAATGGACAAAAGCAGCTTTGATATTCTGCCTAACCTTTGTGTTTCAAGGACGACGAAAATATACAGGGTAGTTAGTGACGACAGTTTTATTTTTGGGTCAACTATTACTTTTAATAGGGTTATAAATAACTGCAAACAAACAGCACTAAAGCATAAATAACAACCGTGTTGTAATAATCCATTAAGATGTTTGCAAAGCCATGGCATGATGTTGTTAAAATTGGTGGTCCTTCCGTTTTCGTCATCTCTTGTGACTAAAGATGGTCTGTAGTGACAGGTTTCAGAGAGTCTGGGGGTGTGTGCGAATGACTCAAAAGGTATCTAGGGGCATCTGCGCTGTAATTATCTGTTTAATGATGTGTACATCCAGGGTTTCTAAATAAATACACCGCTGCCTCCTCACAGTGGTGTCATCTGGAGGATGATACAGCGTGTGTGACTTTTCCTGTCTCATAATAATCACTTACTTTACAGTAAAAGGATTTGTTTAAAAAAAAATCTTCTGCATCATTACCTTTTCATTACTGGCAGGGCTAGGAGTAATGTTGAATCTAAAGCAATGTGAGCTGACCTACATTGCTACCCAGACTTATCAGTGTTTTATTGTCTTCCCCTACTGCAGACCCAATTTGTAAGGCTCTGTCCCAAATAAAATAGCATCCTACAAGTCAGCACTTTTGTGACGTAATGCCGTTTTGACTGTCGGGTCGCAGGCTCGGCAAAAGTGCGCATGTCAACCGTAAAGGGGGCATCAAGAGCACCCTTCAGAAACGTAAGTCCATAATATTGATTACCACACAAATAATTTTGACTATGTCCCTGTTTTCTTAAAAGTAAAACAAAAAAGATGAAAAAAAATGAAGTTTAAGATGAAGCACTTACCATTAAAGTAAATGGGGCAACTTGTGGGGGATTATAAACATTGATTCTTCTGTAAAACTATATTATTTTAGCTGTAAAGTTTTAATTTTTAAGGTTGTTTTTGGAATTTCATTGTCATGGCAAACGAAGATGTAAACTTAGATATAGCTTTACACAGAAAAGGATAGTAAGCCATTTGATCAAACTAAAGTAATATTAACACGCATATTGTTGACATCTGTCTTTACTGAAACAGAATTTAAAGTGTGCAGATTGGCCATAGAAAAGGTGAGAAAATAATATAGCAATACATTTAAGTGAAATAAAGTGAAAATACATTGCTGTTGTAACTGACACATTGTATTAAACCTTTGAATATTTATTTAGGGTGCGCAATACAACATTTCAGACCTTTACTGTGAAACCAATGTCATTTTCTGTGGGATAATGTCAATTTTACATAAAAATTTGTTAAACAACTTGAACAAAAATCGTGTACTATGTGGAAATAATGTATAATTCCATCAGATAAGTACTTAATTCTCTTGGACATTTGCTGAAACACTATAATAATATTAATTGTATCATACAATCATATAATATATAATTATATCACTTGCCTGGTGTACCTACATGATTACCAATTATTGCTTTATTCCAATTAAGTTTCAAGTGATGTTAAGTGGCAAAGATTAAGGGTCTCCCTGTTGCAATTATCATAACAAGTTTTAAGGATGGCTCTCCTTGCTTGTGTCAGTGGGAGTTTATGAGATTTCGCATGCCGTTATTAGCGACTGTCGAAACACAAATATTCAGGAGCTCTGGCACACAATGAGCCAGTGGAGTAATGGAATGCGAGTGTTTTGGCTGACCTTGTTAGGTTATTTGTGTTGGAACACAGTGAGTGATGGGAACAGCAGTGCCCCCCTTCCAGAAATGATCCAGGTGTGTGTGTGTGTGTGTGTGTGCGCGAGAGAGAAAAATGGAGACTTAGTCCTGAGTTCAAATGGATGAGGGCATCCTGTCAGGAGGACTATTGTGTTTCCCCATTCCATATTAATCATCATCATGTAAAGGAATAAGACACAAAAGCCCAAATGTAATGTCAAATGTTTGTGTGCAAGCATGTGGTTTGTTTTTTTACACTTCATTTAATATTTGTGTTCTCAGAGGACATTTCTTGCCATAACTTCAGCTTTCACAATGTTTCATTTAGTTGTGAAATAAGTCTACTATGCAGAGGTGGGGACTTGTTTTTAAAACATTGTCTAAATAATTAATCTGCAACGCTTAGCTGTGCATGATGTGTACATCCAGTGCCGTCTGTGTGGGGATAATTAACAATTTCTATTTGCTTTATCGCCAGAACATGTTATACTGCACTTCTTGGTGCTGTGTTGAAGAAAGGGCATTTTGTCATTTTCATTTCTGCTTTTCCTCCCTTCATCGGCAGTCCCACCACGCACACCAAACCCCAGAGCTACGGATTATTTCCTTTAAAAAACGGCATTGGCCACGGGAAAAAAACCCAGAAGCTCTGTAATATATTGTTATTCAATCCATCTGACTTGTTTCTTTCCATCTGTCTCCCATGACACAGATACCTCATGTGTTTGCCTCGTACAGAAACATGAAACACAGAAGAATCGTGTTTTTTGACCTATTCAGATGACTTGACCGAGTACAAACAGGCGTGTCACTAATGCATATTTAGTTTGGATCTTCATTCAACCGATGATTCTACACTAAATCCCGTGTTTTTATGCACTTGCTTGTAGCCAACCTACAGCAGAGGGACGATTTGTCTGTTGTCTGTTACAGTGAGGCTACAGCAGACGGTTAACATGCTGTTGTGGAGCGAGGGCACACTGCTGTTCTCCAGACCTGTGTGTGCATGTGCCTGTGTGTGTGAGGCACTACAGTTTCATTCAGAATGTCTGAAACCATACCAACCAAGGTATGCATATACATTATGCTAATGTTTTTTTTTAAGAGTTGGACAATCAATAATCCTTTTCTACCTGATATACAATAAGATTAAATAAGATTTTTTTTTTAATATACAAAATTTAGATGCTAGCACATTTTTTAAATTAAATGGATGGATAGATGGATGGATGGATGGACAGTCAGGAATATTTGATTGATACATATATATATATATGGAGAGACAGATAGGAATATAGATAGTTTTGAATGGACAGACAGGAATATTCGATGGGTGGGTGGGTGGGTGGATGGATGGATGGATGGATGGATGGATGGATGGATGGATGGATAGATAGATAGATAGATAGATAGATAGATAGATAGATAGATAGATAGATAGATAGATAGATAGATAGATAGATAGATAGATAGATAGATAGATAGATAGATAGATATCACAGTAAGTTTTGCACCATTATTTAACATAGCAATGCCTTTAAAGCTTTATGATTCTGGCAACAGTATATGAGATGTGTGGTATTTTTGCATGTGTTCCGGTCACTCCAGCTCATTCTGTACCTGGCATTTAACTCTGGACGAGTGGGTGGAATTGGAGGAGTGGTCGCTCCATATATGGTCCCACTGGGTTTCCTGTGCGGACCCTCACACACTACCATAAACACTCTTCAAGCCATCGTGTCTTTCTCATTTCAATGAGGAGACTGTGAGAGGAGGGGAGGGACGTGCTCGTGCGTGTGTTTTTTCTTTAACTAGTTGACACTAGCCAGAGGAGACGGCAGCATCCTCTGTCCCGCACCATCTTCAAATTTTGCGTTATGATATAAATAGTCCTTCATATGAACGCCAAAGGATCCGCATTCTTAAAGCAATCTGTTCCATCCCTTTTTCCACGCGTTTTCTTCAATGCTTTGACATCTGGAATGTGCTGTTTTCTTGCAAGCGTTGTTTCCATGCCAGCATGGGAACTGCAGTGTCTAAAAGGAAGAATCTGAGAAATGATGCGATTTCTTCGGTGGCAGCCAAAGTTAGGTGAGTGCCTGCTTTTGTCAACTCGTTTTGGGTCATGCACTGCATGAAGCCCATCAGCTCAGCTCAGCTCTGCATTCGTACGTGTGTGTCTTCAGAGCTCTGCGCGCGCTGTCACTGAACTTACAAAACGGGGGTCTGGATTCTCATTCATGTGCGAAAAGAAAATTCAGCCGTAATATTTGAAGAGCAGACGGCTCATTTTTAAGATAGATGTTACGAATACGAGTGTATTTGTTAATTCTATCTTATCATGTGAATATTGAATGGTAGGCTAATTCACCCAAAATGACGTTTCATTTACTATCCCTCATGTTGTTCTTGACCCGTACTATATTTCGCAGGGGGAAAACATCGGAAGTGTATGTCTTTAAATGCAATGGCTGGTAAATGAAGATGTCTAGCCTCATAAAAAAATCATATGTTCATAAAAGTATTATACAAGTCTAGAGCAATAACGATTATGTAAAGTCAGAGTGCATGACAGAATTCATGAAAGATTCGTTTGTGTTGAGTCTTTCCATTGAATCATTCCTACTTTTATGGCTCCATGTCTGCATCTCGCTGAACCAGTATCAGATAAAGTGTATAATCATTTTTTCTTACATTTTTTTAAAATATTTTTTTTATTTAATAGTATTTTGATACTATTATGATGCTTTTGCATTCTTAATTCAGTTACCAAGACAGGCAAAGAAAATCTTCAGAATGTATCTCTTTGTGTTCAGCTAAATAAAATAAAATAAAACAAAATTTAGATTTTTTGGGTGAGCTTTAAATAAAGGCTCCCAGAACTTACATTTATTTATTTAGCTGACACTTTTATCCAAAGCAACTTACAATTGCTATATATGTCAGAGGTCGCACGCCTCTGGAGCAACTAGGGGTTAAGTGGCTTGCTCAGGGACACATTCAAGTCTCACAGTGGATTCAAACCTGGGTCTCTCACACCAAAGGCATGTGTTTTATCCACTGCGCCATCACACCCCAACTTCATATATTTATTCAGTAATTCATTTTATTATTTAATCTTAAGTGTAGAAAAAACTTTTCTTAAATTAACTCTAATACATATGCAGATGCGAGAATGCTGTTTCAAAATCCATTTTAAACTTCCGTTTTATTCTACAATTCTGCTTGACTACCTTAAGCTATTTTGTTGCTGGTCTAAGATGGTCTAGCCCATGCTGTTGGACCATCTACCAGTCCACTAAGGTGGGTTTTCTAGCAGGGCTGCCTATTAAAGTTATCTTCTCACCTGTTCCAACTGTAGATCAAATCATTGACACCGTCCTTCACCGCTTGCAACAGGCAAGTAGGCACAAGACTGACTCTATCTGTCAATTATCTGTGACTGACTCGTGCTGCGCCTGGTGTTTCTGTGTCACAGTGAATTATATTGTCATAGGAAAACAGACTTGCAGCATTGTAAACTAGAGAATGATGGTCACGACAAGCATTAAATCAACATGTTATTTTAAGACAACTTAGCAGCATGTTTTTATTATTATTCATGAAAACCTCTTATTGATTGACCACTAGTCTTGCCTAGACCTATTCTTGCATAACTAGTGTGTGTTTAGCTCTCATGTGTATCATGTCTGTCATAATTCATAAGATGGCAGGTGGTTCACCTTTTCACCCTAATGTCTGGGCCTGGATCCTCGGGGAGGCTGTGAGTCATCGCATCCTTAATGTTCACATGCAGAATGGTTTGTGATTGTTCTATTCGAAAAGAATAACTCTGGCACTGTCATTCCTTGTAGATAGATGACATTGAAATGACCTTGTCGGCTAAATCCTGCTGTACATACATACAGCATTCAGGCATGGATTGAGGTGATGAATGGGATGGCATTCCTTTGCCTTTGTGTGTGTTTCTTTACCCTGAATGAGCGGCTGTTCAGTATGCAGGGCAGGTTTATTTGTGCAAACTGAACTGCTTTGCATGCTGAGTAGAAATGACCCATGTAACAGAGAACGGTAGACAGCATTAGGCAGACACAACATGTTAACAACATGAATAGATACTCAGTTTTGAGTAATCCAATATAAGCAATATATATGTAATCTTGATTTTGATTAGTTATGATCAATTTCTTGGTGAAAGTCTCTAGTTGATTAGCTGTAGGGCAGTGTTTCTCAACCAGAGGACCGGGGATCACTAGGGGGCCTCAGCCCAGCTCTACGAGGGCTGCAAGGTGGCTTCAAATAAATTAAAATCAGACAAAACAAGGTTTTCATATTTGTTATTTTAATAGTTCCCTCAACAGCGGCCATTTTTATGTACGAACCACGGTTCTCACGATCTTGGACAGTAACTAGAAAAGTCATGTAATAAAAATGTTTCTCAAAATGTTGCCAGTCAATAGATTGTCTTGGAGTCCAAAAAGGAAAACCATTGCTCTAGGGGTTGTCTCTATCAAAATAAAGTGCCCATAAAACTGCCTTGAATGAAATGAAAGCAAGTTTCATTGGAGTAATTCAGACGTGGAACCTGTGCCCTGCAGGAAGAAACCACACATTTGCAAAGGAATTAGTCATTGGCCTGGGGCAGTTGTTACTGTTGTTATAGTCTGTAAATTATAGTTATTTTGAGCAAAGAAAGAGGTGTTGTGCTATAGAGTAATTGTCAGCCGAAGCCAAATTTAAAACCCTGTCACTTTATGATTAGACGCCTGACAGAGAAATGGCTTTTATATCATAAGCTAGTCATTTTCAACACAGATTGGAATAACAGCCCGCTTTGTGCTGACTTACTATTGAACATCTATTTCTGTGTGAAGGCATTCTCTGGTAATCTGCTCTTTGTCCAGACACTGGGTCATGACCACTGAGCTGTTCAAAACCAAAATCTGTAGGCTGACCATGTTCTGTGAATACACACAGGATCAGTAGTCCCCCTGCTGACTCTGACATGCTAAAGACAAGGAAGTATTCTGCTCTCAGCCTGCACTACTTTTAAATTCTTCTCAGCTTGTGCATTTGTAGAGTTATTTTTCCGACATTCTCAGGTTCAAACTAATGGCCCCTATTTGTGTAGCAATAAAAAAAAAAAAGATTCTACACAGAATTACTTCATATGGCTTATCCAATGGGTTATTCCTGTTGGTCTTTCTTTCATTTGTTATTTTTTATTACAGTTTGTCATTTTTAGGCTGAATGCTTTCAGGGCCAGTGGGTCAGCATGGAGAGCCTGGTCTGTACAGTGTTTGTATGCTAATCCTGAGTGATCTGCGGAGTTCCACTTGATGCTCATCCACTCTGATTTATGAGCTGAGAGGCTGAGTCACCGGCTATGCTATCACGCCGTCTCATATAGACAAATACTTGCATTTCTATTTTGTGAATCTTTAGAGGTTTAGAGTGTTTTGTCGACACGTTTACCTTAAAAAATGTTTCACAACATACAGAGATCCAGTTGTTATTCCTGTTTGTAGTGTGAAACCTTAACATCAAGATGGAAAATAGGATTAGCAGAATTAGATGAAGATATCAAGAAGGAATAAGCAGTCGGACTTGTCTTAAAATCATTGGCAAACTAAACTGGGTTTTAAAGCAGAAGGTTTTAAAACCTCCACATTGTAAAAGCCTATTCACATCACAGGCCCCACCTGACACTTCATGGGGTTTTTGTCGGATATAGATTTCACCGATTGAACACGTTGAATCAGTGCTTGTCGGGTCGTGGAATGTCTGAGAAGTGACATAATCTGGTGATTGTCCGCGTCTGGCGTGTGTGGAGTGAATTGTCCTTAATACTTAAACGCATACCTCTGGTCTTTAGTGACCCTTAAAGTCATTCACTACCCTCCTCCTCATTCATTTTTTTTAAGTTAGACATCAGCCTTCTTAGTATTCCTCAATTTCACTATAAACAAGAAAAAAACAATTATAAATGAAAGCCTGTTTTGCCATTATTTGTGTAGAAATTGTAAAGGTTTGCTTACGACCTGAGGTGAGTAACAGTGTAATTATATTTTTTCTGCACATCAATAATTAAATCCTCGCTGACTAAATAAGTCCAATTCAGCTTTATTCCACAAGGTGAGAATGTCTGATACACAATGATAAAGTGACATTTTCACTCATAGTTACCGCAGGTAGAAAACAAAAGAATAGCGTCACAGGGTGACGGCAAGGCACGTCCTCACGCCGTAATGAAATGACGGAGAGGGGGATCGGAGGAGGTTCAGGTTGTGGACGAGACGAAGTGCCAAAGAGAGGCTGGAGTGGCAGATGTAGATGGCCTGGTGGCGCAGACCTAGAGCTGTCCAGTACCAACAGCCCACGGTCTCTTGGAGACCTAGGCGTCATCGTGGCGATGAGTACAGGAGGTGGAGCCAGTGTACCTGAGAGCAGAGGTGGAGGTGGAGTGAGGGAGGACAGAGGTGACGCCGAGGGGAAGGAGGAGCCTGCTGTAGCAAAAGGGGTGGAGGGACGGAGTGTAGTGGACGGACCGTAAGGCTGGAGGCGGAGCCACGAGATCCTCATGCCCGGGTGCTGTGGATGGCGGACTGACCTGCATCTCGAAGTCAGTGGGCCTCCCCGGAGACAATGTAGGGCAGTAAACATCAGTGGCGGGGCTGGAGGACTGGCTGAGCTGGGTGTTAAGGTGATATCATACAGGTTAAAGGTTTAGTTCACCCAAAAATGAAAATTCTGTCAGTATTTACTCACCCTCATGTTGTTCCAACCCTGTAAGACCTTAGTTCATCTTCGGAACACAAATTAAGATATTTAAGATATTAAGATCACTCCTGCATACTACACTCTAAAAAATGCTGGGTTGTTTTAACCCAATTTTGGGTCAAATATGGACAAACCCGAAATGTTGGGTTAAAAATGTAATGTTAAAATTTAACCCAACGGCTGGGTTAGTCCATATTTGACCCAAAGTTGGGTCAAAACAACCCAGCATTTTTTAGAGTGTAGTCCATAGGCTTCTTGAGGGAATGACTTGCTGTCCTCGAAAAGTCATTAAAGACATCGTTAAAATAGCCCAAGTGACTACAGGGGCTCAATCTTAAGTTTATCAAACAACGAGAACACTTTTGTGCGCAAAAAACAACAAAAATGACGACTTTATTTCAACTATTCGTTTATTTCTCCCTCTGCGCGAGTCAGGATACTAGTTTAATAGCGTAAGCTTCTGTTATTGTACGTCACACGCATCACACACATGACCAGCGTCGGCCAATAGTGAGCCTACGTGTGACGTAACTTTACGCAATCACACTACGTTAACTGACTACAGGCCCATGGAGAAGGAAGTGAATAGTTGAAATAAAGTCGTTATTTTTGTTTGTTTTTGCGCACAAAAA
This sequence comes from Pimephales promelas, assembly GCF_016745375.1. The sequence goes on from NW_024121148.1 coordinate 870,626, forward strand.
GTATTCTCGTCATTTGATAAAGTTAAAATTGAGCCACTGTAGTCACTTGGACTATTTTAACGATGTCTTTAATGACTTTTCGATGCCAGCAAGAGTCATTCCCTCAAGAAGCCTATGGACTAGTATGCAGGAGCGATCTTAATATCTTAAATAACTTAATTTGTGTTCCGAAGATGAACGAAGGTCTTACGGGTGAGTAAATGAGGGTGAGTAAATACTGACAGAATTTTCATTTTTGGGTGAAATAACCCTTTAATGATAGGGCAGATACAGTCACTGGAGTGGTTATGCAACGACGAAGATCCAGATGACAGATGGGACAGGGTGGGAGATGGTGTCTCTTCGGAGAAGTTGATCACCCAGTCCTTGTGTTCCATTGATTGGGTTCCTTCGTCCACAGATGTCTTGGGCTCACACCCCTGGTCAGACTCCTGTTGGAGTTCCTCTTCCGGGGCGAGAGTCTGCTCTGTCCACTTTGTCTCGGGCTCTGGCTGGCGAGTCGTGGCGGGTGGTAGCTCTCCGTTTGCGGGGGGCATGCACGAGTTTTCTGTGGTGGAGGATGGTAATCCGGGCTCTGGGTCTGGCTGGGTTCTGGATCGGGGAGCGACGTTCTCCAGACACCTGATGCTGGCCTCCTTCCAGTTCAGGTTAGAGTTGTCTGGGAGGTCGATGCGCTGATGGAAGTTGGCCCCAATCCAGAGCAGATTTTTCAGGGTTTCGTCGTCGAGGGGGCTGGTGACTGCAAGAATGTTAAAAAGTTCTGGCTCTTCTCTGCATCCTATCAGGATAAAGTCCAAATTATCCATTTTGGGTCTGGTATTCTGTCACAGGGTGGTTCAGGAAGGACAGAAGAAGGAATAAATTCAAAACAAGTTTTATTCTAAAGATGGGTAACGGGTGTAACAGCATGTAAAAACACTAACATTACCGGACACATAATTCAATACAAGATGGAACTAAATACACAGGGATGATTACAACAAACGACAGGCAGCCAAAATATTCAAAATTGTTACTCTAATATCAGGGGAAAAAAAATATTATCATGACAAGTAGAGGTCCATCTGTGTTAGATTAAGATCCACGTCGATAAAGACCTGAATATGTTAAAATGATTTGCGAAACATTCATCTATTTTCATCTCGTCTTCCAACAAAAAGAGGCAATATTGCTTAAGTCCAGTGCAACATGTAATCTCTGTGGCACTTAAAACAGGCACAGAAAATCATTGACCTATGTGGGACCTTTTAAGGAAGCATCCCAGATATTATCTCATGCCTGCAGTATCTGAAGAGAGTCTGCCTTTCTCTAAGCCTAGTCTGAGACATCGAGTGGGAAGTGAGGCTCTTTTCAGTGTGTTTTGATCCAGCACACTGCAGGCTGATGAGATCTGACTCATTGATCTTTGGGCCCTGGATAAATCTGCAGAATGCTGGCATTTCAGATGCTTAGTTTCCCAGCAAAGATATAAATCCACAACCCTGTTGTCACCCTCCTTTCAGCATATTAAAAAATATCAAGTAAAAATAGCAAGTAAATATCAAAGCAGGGAATTTATGAAGATTTTCATATAGAGCTTTGGGTTTTTTCTATGAGACATTGGGCCGACATTTCAATAAACCCTGCTGAAACACCCGTCTAGACCAGCTAATTTGGTCTTAATGAAAAAAATAGCTAGTTATTAATTTAAGGTACTGTATATTGCGGACACGCTCATTTAGGCTAGATATGGCGCTTTTCCACTGCATGGTACAGTACAGTTCGGTTCGGTACAGCATGCTTTTGCGCTTTTCCACTGCATGGTACGGTACGGTACGGTACGGTTCGCTCGCTTCGGCTCGCTTTAAATGGTACCTGGTCTGTTGAGGTTCCAAGCGTACCGTACCGGTACTAAAATGGGAAAGGGTTAGGAAAAGTACCAGCAGTGGAAAAGTGCCAATAATACCCATCATACTCTGGTCTGCTTTCAACAATAACACACTTAACAAATATAACAGTCAAATTCCAGAAACAAAGTTTGGTAGTCTATAAAAGTAGTTCATATTAACAACTGATTAACAACCTACTTGATAAATGACTCGCACAACTTTCAGCAGAATTTATGAGCATTCCCATCCAGTGTTTTTATGCGGTATCCCAAAATGCACATAAAATTAGTTTTATGGAATGGATTGATAGCTATTGTAGATTTCTGACAGCTTTGTAAATGGGTATGTTTTGTGTGTGTGTGTGTGTGTTACATATTGTATAAAATAAAAAAATGTATACAATAAATGTTACGATTCAATTCATCCCATTGAATAGTAACATTAATGTAACATTAAGTCTCTTCAGCTAAAAAAAAACTTAATTTATTTGATCAAAAATACAGTAAAACTGTATTTCTATATGTTGATTAAAGTACTTTATTCCTGTGATGAATTTCCAGCAGCAATTACTCCAGTCTTTAGTGTAACATGATCATCCTAATCAAGAAATCATTCAAATATACTGATTTGCTGCTCAAGAAACATTTTTAATATTATTATTATTAATATCAGTGTTGAAAATGGTTAGAGAGAGCTTTCCACCCTTAATACGACTGAGGTCCCTTTAAGCAAGATGCAGTGCAGTGCAGTTTATGTACTGTATGTGCAATTTGGATGGGTTAAAATGCAGAGTACAAATTCTGAGGACAAAAGGCCATACTGGCCTTCACATCACATCACTTATATTTGTGGAAACCATTCATTGCTGTATAAAAGTGTTAATTTCATTGTTTTCTGAGGAACAGATTGAAATTAAACCAATTATTCCCAAAAAAATGACAGCGTACGGATTTTGAACGACAAGAGGGTGAGTAAAAATATTACACTTTTTTTTTTGTTTGGTATTTTTGGGGTTGAACTATCCCTATTTTTCAAAAATGTAACTTATCCAAATGCCAGAAGAACAAATCCTAGATAATACTGTACCTCCTACTATGCAAAAACCATCAAATCGTCTGCCTCGCAGTTTAACATCATTAATTGTACATCTTTGTTAGGAGGAGACTCCACTTCTAATATACTTGAAGTCAGTTGGATGCTGCATCTCCCCCCTTCACTTCCTGCTCTATTTATTATCTGGTAGCGGAGATGAGACCGTGTCCTGCAATTAGTCTGACCGTTTGAGATAATGCAGATCTCAGGATGACTCTGACACTGCGATTACGCCTTTGACATTGTTGTCTCTACTGTTATGGTAAAGAGAGAGAAGAGGGTTGAAGAGAGGGTGCGCTCTGGGCGAAGGAGGGTTCCAGGCATCATTAAACCTGGCTCTCGAATCGTGGAAGAGGGAGGAGGGTGACATTTTAATCTGTGGTCTGTGCTGAAGCGCAGGTCCCTTATGCAGCGCAAACACGCACTACAAGAACATGCCATTAGCCGTGCTGATGTTTTTACTAGCTGAGAATATAACAGAGGAAAACGTGTCAAAGAAACAAGTCAGACGTATCCGCTATGCTTGATTGTTTGCTTGTCCCAAGGCTCATATTAAATGCATGTTATCCACTCACCTTATAATAGTTCTCAAGGACCTGCCTGAATTAAATGCATACCGATTTTGTCTGGGAAAAATGCCAGTGAAGTGTTTGCCTTGGAGAAGTGTCTTAAAAAGAAGATGTTGCAGTCTACACAATCAGATTACATTAATCATTTCGGATTTAATTATAATATGAGACCTAGAGAAAGCTGTTGGCTTTCATCTCAGTGGTGGTTGGTTGACGTGGACGATTTGAAACCACACACACTCAGTTCTAAACAACTTATGTTAAATGCCATTTGACTCATGTATAAATTATGTAAACAAAAAATTCAGCATTGTTAAGAATTAATCGCATGGCAATTACGGCATTTAACATCAATTCTACAGTTGTTTACTGTGTTTGAAAGTGTTCATTGGTTCATGCTGTGTATGTGAAGGTCTCTGTGGAAATGTGTGAGCACTGTGTCATGGATTTCATTCTCCTACTGTGTCCATGCTTTTATGTGCTGCGTTTGTAGAGTAACACTGATGAAAGCAAAAAGAAAGAAAGAGCAGTGCTCTAGATGATCCAGTTTTACCAAACCTTATGGCTTGCTTTCCTTGTTGGATAGAATGAAAGTACTTTAGGTCAAGTGTTATTTTGAACCCTGTTGACTTTTATTTTATTGAAAAAAACAGGTTTGGAAAGACATTACAGTGTGGAAATGATGCATTTTTTTTAATGGGAAAAGAAAATACCATACAATACTGTTCAAAGGTTTTGGGTCGGTATTTGTCTTGACACTTTATTTGAAGGGGTGTGCATAAGACTGGCATGACACCTTCATAACCATTTTGTCATGAATATCAAATAGGGTTTATGCATGTTTATGACAACTGTTATTCACTCAATATGACATTGTTTAACTTTTTTTTTCATTTGAAAGAAACTTCTAATGCAATTGGTTTAAAGAATGGTTGTGTTTCTGGCACTGGCATCGACTAAATGAATTCCACCAGTTCCCTGCATCTTCTCTGACCGCATTTCATACGCTTTCATTTTTAATGTTTCTCTCAGGTCTTTTTTTTTTCCACCTACCTTGTTCCTCCAGTCCCTTGGACTCACATGATGCATTCCTACACTCCAGCCTGAAAATACACAGACATTTAGTTTTTCCCTCTTTGCTCACCTTTGCTCACATTTTTGTTAAGTCACATGTCTTGAAGCATGCTGACTTCCTTTTATTATTTGATCCTCACTTAGTGGCTCCTCTTTTTTTCTTTCTTTTTTTCTTTACCCATTTTCCATTTTCTTCCCCTCACTCTCATTCGCTCCCTTTTCTTCCTTCCTTATCTTCCTGTATTTCTTCTGATATTTTATTAATATGATAATTCCCCCAGCCTGGGACGTCAAGCTGATGTTAATCAAAGACCTAACAGAAAAAAAGAAGCAGTGTAACAGTTTTGTGTGCCTGAACATATGGATAATTACCATATTATATATATATATATATATATATATATATATATATATATATATATATATATATATATATATATATATATATATATATATATATATATATATATACTGTATATATTTGAACTATATGGATGTAAAGCAAGGGCATTTGTAATGCTTAAAGGAGTAGTTCATTTTTAAACAAACTATTGATGATAATTTACTCACCTCCATGTCATCCAACATATCCATGTCATTCTTTCTGATTCAATTCAGGTTTTTGATGAAAACTTTCCAGGATTTTTCTCCATATAATGGACTTCAATGGGAACCAAACAGTTCAAGGTCTAAAAGACAGTTTCAGTGCAGACGATGAATAAGGGTCTTATCAAGCAAAACGATTGCTCATTTTAAAAAAATAACAAAGTTTAAGTTTTATAAGCTCAAATGTGCGCGTTCGTGACTCTCCTATTCAAACTCGTTCATCAAAATGAACAAATCTTTTCCATAGTCAATTTGTTCAATTCGTTCGTTGAATGAACCAAATGACACGAAAAAAGATTTGTTCATTTTGATAAAAAAGTTCAAACAGGAGAGTCATGAACGCGCATCACAGAACAGAGCAAGGCAACCATTTGAGCTTATAAAACTTAAACTTTGTTGTTGTTTTTTAAATGAGCAATTTTTTCGCTTGATAAGACACTTATTCATCGTCTGAAATCGTTTAAAGCCCTTTCAACAGTTTGCAGTTTGCACTGAAACTGTCTTGGACCTTGAACCGTTTGGTTCCCATTGAAGTCCATTATATGGAGAAAAATCCTGATCCTGGAATGTTTTCATCAAAAACCTTTGATTTCTTTTCGAATGAAGAAAGAATGACATGGATATCTTGGATGACATGGAGGTGAGTAAATAATCAGCAAAAGTTTTTATTAAAGTGAACTCCTGTGAGTTGGATCCTGCAGAGAGTGTTTATAACTAAAATTAATATAGCTTAAGACAGTCAATTATATTTTCATTTTTTATATCCACAAGTAAAGCTGAAGGTGTTTCTGATCAAAAGAGATCCTGAGAAAATGGGACATGGAGCTCTGCACCCCTGGACAATTCTGCTAATACTAATCCAGATAAGCAACGGCTTTTAGATCAGTCAGAAATCAATGTTGAAAGAGGCAACAAAGTCGTGGTGAGAGAGACTATCACTGATAAACTGAATGGTATTTTGAATCAACATGTGGCAGAATAGTACACTATGCTGTAATTAGAGCTGTGCAGAAACTTGTAAATGATGATCCTCCTACTATAGTTGTCATTGTATGTTTCTGGGAAAACAGATGTTGTGTGGTCAGCGTCTGTCACAACTTTTAATTGCTGTTTTTGATCCAGCAATTATTCATTTACAAATTAAGTACTTATGTTGTTAGCTATTTACATACCGTCACATAAAATATTAATTACCCCTTGTTCGTTTCCTCGTCCTCCCCCACTCTTCAGGTCAAGTATGGCTATGTGGCTCTTCAGACTTGAGCTGGCTCTCCAATTAACCCTCTTGCATTGGAGGATGCTTGTTACGGACCCGGCGGTTCAACACAACCCGTTGATGGTGAAACTGAATAATTTAAAGTGCTGTCACAAGTGTCATGTTGTTGTACGTTACGTCAAGAAAAGCTGAGGGCGACTACAAGCCACCAGGGATTCCTGTGGAAGGATCCCTGGTCGTGTGACAGCTTCTGTGGAGGAGGTTGCAATATTGAGATCGGAGTGGGTTTTCTGTGCGTGGGGAATATATGTGATTATGTGTGGGCTATATATTGTGTAAGGTTATTAGATACATTAAAGGTATGAATGCATATGTTGGTGACTGCAAATATTTGTCTGTGTGGCGAAAACAGGTTCCGCCGCAGTGTATTAAGGAGTCATCCGTCATGTCTCCTACAAGACTGAATCAGCTTCCCGAAAAGCAGTGACTCATACGGAGATTTACACAGTTGAGAGTGCCAAAGCCACCGTATGCGAAACAGAATAAGCTGTTGTTCGTTTATCATCGAGGCGTCAATATGCGCTTAGCCAAAGTATCTTGGTTGTACTGGCCTCATTATTTATTAAAATCTTAATCGGCTGTTCTGATTGGTTAAGTCATTTCCCATGATTCTCGGTTGGTGCTATCGATTGTTACTGATGATACCCCCTCGGGCCCGAACTAATTAGTGTTTCTCTTTCTGTCTCTTTGATTCCTGCTGTTTACGATGGGCCAGTGGTGACAAATATTTCCTGTGGGAAGCGTCATGATGTTCTTTTCGCAGTTTTTATCCATCTTCTCGCTCTACTCTGTTTCTGACACTCTCTTTATAGCCGCCTGTGAATTAAGTGTCAAATTAGTGCTTACTTTGATGCTCTGGTATGAATGAGGTTTTGATGATCTCTTGAGGTTATCAAGCTGATGGTTTGCGTCACTGTTATTTGGGAGCCTGTAATTCGAGCCAGTCCAAGCTGTTTTCATATTCTAATGGAGATCATTTCCATTATTTAATAAAAACACATGCAGACCTGGGTGGTTGTCATGACAGTATGACATGCTATACTCATTTTGAACAATATTACTTTTTAAAATGATTTATTTTATTGTAGTCGTTAACAAAACTGGAGCAAATTGTTTATAATTATTATACATGCGGTTTTATGGCCTCAAAAGCTGACCAGTCATGTTTTTTAAATGAATTTATATATATATATATATATATATATACTGTATATAATGTCTTTTCTATTGTGCCTTTCTCATTTCTCTTTTTCCATCCTCATTCCATATTTCTATTTGTCCCTTTTTCACCCTTAAATCCATCATTCTCCCACATTCTTCTTCCCAGAATGGAAAGATAAAAACGCTACATCTGAATCTGTGGGTGGCACTGAAATACAAAGCAACCAATTACATTTACACAGAGAGCGTGTCTCTGTTCTTCCTCCTCCTCGTCCTCCTCCTCCTATCTCTCTTTTTCCCTTCCTCTCCCCCAGTCTTGTTTTCCCACCTTTCTTTCTGCCATATGCCCTTTTTTTCCACTGTCACATGCGTTTCCACATGCCTGCCCCTCATTTCAGCCTTCACACTCAAGAAGCTGAGCCACATTTTCAAGTTCGAAGAGTCCAGCTTTCAAACCAGTCCTCATGCAGACAGCTGCCGCATGCAGAGCATTACTCATATCCTTATGAAAAGCCTTTTATACCCGAGGCTGGTGTCAGCTTAGTAGGTGACATTAAGAGGCTAAGAGTAGTCCGCACTGGGCCTGTCATTTCTCAAATTGAAAAAGAAGTGAGAGAAACTGACAGCTTGATCCGGAAGCAGGAGGAGTTACGACACTAAAGGAACCATCGTCCATCTCCAGAAGGGCTTTCACATGTTCATTTGTGGGAAAATGGGGTCATATCATCAGAAATTTAATTTATTTGTTCTTTTGTACATAAACAAATTTAATGTGCCAGATGTGAGCTGAGAAAAGTGCAGTCACACCACATGAAAAGGATATTATTTTACTTAAAGTCTTAAAGGCACAGTAGCAAGTAAACTCTTAGACCCCGTTTACACCTGGTATTAAAATGCGATCTGTATCCAGATAAGTTATCCGGATAATAAGTACTGATTCCATTTACACCTGGCCACATAAATGTGTTTTTGCAAAACGGATATAAATCCGATCTTCACCTCCTGCGTTATATGCAGATTTATTGGATTGCACGCCACCAAAAGCAACAGATCTGAGCGGCATTTTATTGATCATCAGCTAATTTCCAAATCCGAGACATCAATAAGAGAGAGTGGCAACAGGCCTGGTAAGATAATTTCGTTTCTTTACTTGAAGATGTGTTAACTGCGTCTGTGACTTACTTTCACTTTTATTTGCGATGTTTGCACGTTGAATAGACGCTCAGCTGCTCATCTGCGGTGATGCGTGTCGCGTGTCGCATCTGACTAGGCTATAACATGACATAGCCTATATAACACGCTCTCACTCGTTTATTTTTTAGCATTTTTGGGAGGAGTAAAATATACATATGTGGTTTCAACAACCAGATTGCGTTTACACCTAGTAAAGATCCGGACACAATGCAAGCCAGACTACCTCCAGATGTGGTCAGGCAGATCCGATCACGATCCGATCACAACGCGTTTACACCTTGCATTAACATGCGTTTTTTATTATCCGGATAACTTATCTGGATACAGATCGCATTTTAATACCAGGTGTAAACGGGGTCTTATTAGTGTCAGTGTGATTGCCTCTCATGGTCATGTTCATGAAAAACGAAATTATGGTTATTTTAACTCAAAAAAAAAAAAAAAAAACCTGGCTAAAATAATTATTACATCAAAATAAAAGGATAAATATTGTGATATAATGTTAACATGTAGAATATGCAGCTGTATGCATGTTGACTTTAAAGTGTTAGTTCACCCAAAAATGAAAATTCGGTCAGTGTTTACTCACCCTCATGTTGTTCCAACCCCGTAAGACCTTCGTTCATCTTCGGAACACAAATTAAGATATTTTTGATTAAATCTGAGAGCTGGATCACTCCTCCATACTAGTCCATAGGCTTCTTGAGGAATTGAAACTTGCCGGCCTCGAAAAGTTATTAAAGACATCGTTAAAATAGTCCAAGTGACTACAGTGGCTCAATCTTAACTTCATCAAACGACGAGAACACTTTTTGTGCGCAAAAAACAACAACTTTATTTCAACTATTCATTTCCTTCTCTCTGGGACTCGAGTCAGGATACTAGTTTAACAGCGTATGATCTGTTATTGTACGTCACACACATCACACACAACCAGCGTCGGCCAATAGTGAGCCTACGTGTGACGTAGTTCTACGCTATCACACTACGTTAACTGACTAGAGGCCCATAGAGAAGGAAGTGAATAGTTGAAATAAAGTCGTTATTTTTGTTTTGTTTTTTGCGCACAAAAAGTGTTCTCGTCGCTTTATAAAGTTAAGATTGAGCCACTGAAGTCACTTGGACTATTTTAACAATGTCTTTATTAACTTTTCTATGCCGGGAAGTTTCAATTCCTCAAGAAGCCTATGGACTAGTATGCAGGAGTGATCCGCTCTCAGATTTCATAAAAAATTTCTTAATTTGTGTTCCAAAGATGAACGAAGGTCTTACGGGGTTGGAACAACATGAGGGTGAGTAAATACTGACAGAATTTTCATTTTTGGGTGAACTATCCCTTTAATGCTTGCTGGTATGCTCTGACGTTCTCTTATAAAAGAGACATCACGATGGGCTCGATTAATTTAGGATTTATGTACTGAAAGGATTGTAGTAAATGCTAAATATGATCAGCTGCTGACAGGGTCACTGGATTATGCTTTCCTGGATTACACTGGTGATACTTTAGTGGTTTTGTCAGTAGAACCTCAATGCAGATCATGAGATCCACGGGGAGGAGTCGGATCACGATCCAAGGGGTGGTGATGGGTAGGATTAGGGTTGGGTTTAGGGATTAGGGGTTGGTTTAGGGATCAGGGGGCGGAGTTGGTTAGGTTTAGGTATATGTAAAGTGGGAGGATTTGGATCTGGATCCGACTCCTCCCCATGGATTTCATGTTCCGCAGTGAGGACCATCTCGGTTTTGTAGCCCGATGATGACTAAGCTGATTTTGGGAGAAATCTGTGGAATTTTGTTGAATTAATTTAATCTGGTGAAATGTGTTAAATAGAGGTGAGAGTACTAGTTTTTTCGAGTTTTTTTTTTTAAGAACTTTTATATCTTTTATAACTTTTTTTTTCTTTTTCAAATGTGTATTTTTACCTATACATTGCCAAATGATCTGTCAGTCAGTAAAGTTTCAGAAGCCCTAAAGGGATAGTTTACCCAAAATCTAAAATGATAACAGACTTTTTTTTGTCTTTCTGTGGATCATAAAATAGGATATTTTGATCATTTCTTTTGCTCATGCAGTGGAAGTCAATGGGCAACAAAACTGTCAATAGGCAACAAAACTGTTTGGTTAACAGCATTCTTCCAAAGATCTTCTTTTGTGTTTTAGTAGAACTTTCTTTTTTTGGGTGAACTATCCCTTCAAGTACTCAACTTCCTCAGAAGATTCTTCAGATTCTTCAGACTGATTTAATCCTGTACTTGGTTTTGTAGTCTCTTTAAATGATTCATTAATAGAACGGGTCATTTGCTTGTGTCTTCGCAGCATGTCGTGCCTAACACCATCCTTCAGCTGTGACTGTATTCAGAATGTGGGCCTGCCAATGACCAATATGTGTGTGTTTTTTGCAGAGCAGCTCGTGCATTTGGAGAGTACCTTCACACCCATCCTGAGGACTGCAACGGATCAGGTCAGATATCTCCATTCCTCTTTCTTTCTTGCGGTTTCTCTCAGCAGCTGTTCTTTTTTATCTGGTCCATTTAGAGCCTGTGGTGTTCTCAGACTCCAGGCTCCTTCATGTTTCATGAGCCACTTCTTGATGTAGCGTGTGTTGTCTCATCTGTCTTTTTCTTTGTGCATCTCTTGCTGTTTCTCACTTGTCCCTCTTTATTTCTCTCTGCATCTGTCCTAATGTTTGATTTGAAGATCACTTACTGTCTGACACCCTCGTTGGCCGCGACTCTGATTCCCCAGACAGCCTGTGTGCACAGAACAACAACTTCCACAGCTGCACCCTCCAGGGCTCTTCCATCAGCGACGACCCCAGCTTGATCAACTCTCTCTTGGAACCGCCACCTCCGACGACTTCCTCCAAGAGCCGACTCTCCCTAGAGCGCAGCTTCTCAGCAGAGGAAGACCAGCAGAAGTGTGTGGAGTGCTCCCTGCAGCCTGCCCGGGTCTATACCATCACTGGAGAGAGCGGCATGCTGGGAACCAGCCGGGGAAGCAAGGAGAACCTGGAGCTTGAGGTCTTGAAAGAGGGGCGGGAGGCGTGTCATGGCCAAGTACTTGCCCAGCCCTCTACGTCCTCCAACTCGTCATCTCCGACTCAGCGCCACCACCACCATGGAAGCGGAAGCGGAAGCGGAAGCGGAAGCGGAAACCACCATCACGGCAACCACCATCATGGCAACCACCAACATGGCGGAAATGGCGGAACCAGTGGAAGCAGCCCCCACCAGCACATATCCGGTGCTGGAACGTCGCACCATCAACAGGGGGCATCCCATCACCACCACCACCTTTCCCAGCCTCTGCAGAGCTCAGTCAGCGCGCACAATATTCGCGGCTGGGGGGAGGGAAAGGACTGTGGCCTGGCGTGTGAGTCCTGTCCTGGGGCTCCGTCCCGCAGCCAGGGGTCCCTGGACCTGGAAAGCAGCACCCGAGAGGCAGGCAAGCAGCGCCGGCCACCACTAGAGCGGATGTGCAGTGTGGACCGCATGACTGGGCTGGAGAGAGGTGAGAGGGGGAGAGAGGCAGGAGAGAGAAAGAGAGAGAGGCTCTGGCCGAGGGAAAGGGGTGGGTTTCAGCCAATAATGGGGGGCGTCGATGTGTTCGATGTGCCGTGGTCTGTATTTTTCCCACTCTCCTGTGTCTCTCTCTTCTCTCCTGTGTGTCTCCTTTGTGCTCTCTCCCTCTGTGGAGTGGATCATGTGTGTGTGTGTGTGTGTGTGTGTATGTATGTTGTTGCTGGTGAATCTGCACACAGTGGCCCCATAAAGTATTTGGACGTTAAACTACGCTTAAATTAATGTTTGAATGCAAGGTTTTATAAATACAGAAGTCCCAAAATTGAGCTTGCTAGTGGGGTTCTTATGTCAAGTGTGATGAAAACGGGTTTTCAATTCAAAATGGTGAAATTAAATGTTTAGTTTTTGCTAATTTCATCTTTATGTCCATTAACTAAAGCGTCATGCTGTAATTCACACTCAGCACAGCCGCTTCTGTGAACATAAAACCTGCGTAATTTGATTAGTCTTCTCAAACATTATTACAATGATAAGAGCTATTTGATTTGGTTATTGTGGCATTGTGCAATATTCTTGCAGCACCAAAGTAGAGTTTATATTAGGCAATTATTTCACATCCTTTATCATATACACCTTGGAAAAATACTTCAATATACAGCACGGCCATGTTACTTAAATATTATACATGTTAACATGCAGTGTTGGGAGTAACGCATTACAAAAGTAATATATTACAGTAACATATTACTTTTTGCTGTAACGCAGTAGTGTAAGGCATTACTAATCAATTTTCAGTAATATTTTACTCGTTACATGTTCAGTGAGGCTTGTATTACAGTTGTATTACAGTGTATTGTCTGCTTTTACTTCTTAAAGGCAACAGACTATGTGAAAGTTTTAAAGCAGTCTTTTAGTGCCAGTTCAGAGCGGTCGCGTCTGTAACATTGTTTTTTCCTCATAATTGCGAACACGAAAACTAAAATAAAATGAATATTTTAAGTTCTATGGAGACTGCAGAGCCAACCCTTCCTCATCCGATTTGCGCAGTGTAATTAACAGAATTACAAAAAATATATTTTGCCTCCTATTTTTTTTTTGTCACGCATGAATGTGTGTCTTTTCCCTAATATTAAAAATAAAACATAGACTGATATTTGTCTAATGTCGGAGTCCTTTAAGGAAGTAGCCTATATACGTTTCAATACATGTATTTTCTGAGAATTTTTATTTCAAGTTTTGACTGCAAATGTCATGTCCATAATGCTGGACTTCCCCAGTTTTAAATAATTTATCCTCAACTAGTTTTGTGGTGTAGGTCTACATATTTTATAATGTTAACTTCAAATAATACTAATAGCCTAATTTTAAGATAAGGTAGCATTGGATCTGGACGGTAAGGAGAATAACGCTGGGAGTTGGAAGAGGTGTGTCGCGATTCTGTAGGTTCGTGGATGTGGCGAATCGCGATTTCGGTTTCATATCGTTAGAAGCCCCAAAGTTAAGTTCTACTTCTGTAGTTATTTTGGTGAAAGTAACTCAAAAGTAATACATGAGTAATGTAACGCATTACAATTCTGAGACAGTAATATTGTAAGGTAATGAATTACTTTTAAATAACAGTAACAAGTAATACCTAATGTATTACAGTTTGGAAGTAACTTGCACAACACTGTTAACATGAGACTATGTGAAGGAATCGCTTACCAACTTTGAGCAAAGTCGGAAACTTTCATCATCAAGTTAAGCAAGTAGTTTTCCAATAGTCTTGAATCAGCAGATGGACATAAACGTCTCTTTCTTGTTTGCGTACATTCATAAGGTCTGACAATTGAAAACCTGACACAAACAAGTCATCTGCTTCTGTATGTCTTCACCTGGATGACTTGATGTACTGGCAACAACCCACAGATGAATCATGGATGAATAACTAGAAGTTCAGTATACAACAGCAGACTTATCACAAAAAATACAATTTAGACAGCTTTAGAGCTCAAATAAAACACATTTTTGCAGGTCTGATAAAAATTTGAACTACACATTTTTTACTGGCACTATTAATTTCTATTGCAAGTGCTGTTTTTTTGTGCTTTTATTATTGTAAAAAAATATTCAATATTTCAATGTTTTGAAAACGTTTATTTAAAAAATATATAAGTGTCATTAGATGACAAAATTATCATGCCAAGTTTATTTATTACATTTATTTTTTGTGAAGTAGCACAGTGTCACTTTATGGGCCCTTTTTTAACGATCTGAAAAGCAAGTATCAAGCGCGAAACGCAAGTAACTTTGTAGGCGGGTCTTGGGCACTGTTTCTCTTTTACCGGCGGGATACAGTAAATGACTCTTGCGCCTGGCGCAAGTTTAAAAGGGGTTGGTCTGAAGTAGCCTCATTATTCATAGGTGTGGTTTGGGCGTAACGTGAAATAAACCAATCAGAGCGTCATCCAACATACCCTTTAAGAGCAGGTATGCATGTTGCATGGCGGATTTACCAGGTGTGCGCCATGAGTGGTTCACAGCCAAGGAGACCAACGTTCTCGTCAGGGCCGTAAAAGACAGAGAAGTGACGTTGTATGGGGATGGGAGAAACCACCCAAATCAGTGTCGGTTTAACATTATATACATACAGTATGTGTCACTATTGGGCAAACAGGTTTGATCCGTCAGTACTACAATTAGCCTGAAAAATTTGGGTAAATGTGTAAGCTGGATCTAGGCCTACATCTTTGTGGACTCCACAATGATTTCCCTTGTGTGTTAATATTTTTCCTTGTTATTATGTATGATTTGCAAAAATAAAAACTGCTGCATCTGTGTTGATTAGAGAATCAAAGTGTATGCGCGTTGTGTTCCCGCTACATTATGGCCAAGCATGCGCGCTTAAAATAGCATAATGAACGCGCAACACGCCACTGAGTTTAGACTAGTGACTTTTTTCTGGTCAGTGGTGGAATTGTTTTCTGGAACTGCAAAATAGCATTAGCAGAATGTTTGTGCTGAAACACGCCTCTTTTTCGCCCAGAGAGTGCAAATTAATTTCCTAGTTTACGGATGTGCGTCTGTGGAGGGAAAAGCCTGCTTTGCGCAGGTGCAAAATAGGAATGATACATGCGTTGGTGTACAAAGTTATATGCGCCGGGTGCAAGATATGAACCTATTTATATATACGATGACATAGTTAAAGGTGCTCTAAGCGATGTCACACGTTTTTTAGGCTAAAACATTTTTTTGTCACATACAGCAAACATCTCTTCACTATCCGCTAGCTGCCTGTCCCCTAAACACACTGTAAAAAATCGTGGTTTATACAGACAACCCAGGCTCCACAAATGGCAACAAAAACAAACTGTGGCAACCCGCTCCACGAAACATAACAAACTGTTCCAGCCAATAACTGACAAGAAGGCCCCCTGGGGTGGAGTTTGGGGGGTTAGTGCGCGGATGAAGAGGAGGGAGGGTCTATCTAGCCTCCGTTTTGTTTGAAAATACTTTAAAAGTCAAGAAGAAGTCACGTCACCCGACATCACTTAGAGCTCCTTTAAATGTAATAATAAAAATAGCTGAGAATAGTAAAGCTAGCACAATTTGTCTAGTGTAGTGAAATTCCTACATTCCTACTGAATGAGACTTATGTATCCAAATAATTTTTGGGGCCACTGCATATGTTTGTTCAGTTCATACATTCAGATGCATCATTTCAACCATCCTATATGCCCTATATGTCTGTTTCTAACCAGACGATAACAGTTGGTTCCCTAAAGAGAACATGTTCAGCTTTCAGACTGCTTCCACAACTATGCAGGCGTGAGTACTCACTTCATTACACATACACACACTGAAGTTTGAAGCCTATATTGACCTATAAGTACAGATGGCACAACAGGTGTATCGCCAATAACACACATTCATTTGTGACATTTACTGTCAAACTGACTCAGAGAGCCGACAAGTACACGATGACCACACACACTTTCTTCAAATGTGGTTGTTATCTAAGCATTCTGTCTGTCTTTCTCTCTCTCTTTTTTGCCTGCCTCGACTCTCCTGCTCTACAGGATTTCGTGAGTATCCCTTTTGTACCCTTTAAATGTCACAAAATGACAGTGTGTGATATCAAACGCTAGCTTCTGCACCACCCCGCCCACCACCATCATCCGCCCAGTCCACCTCTTCAGCTTTATACAGCTAATATGAAAAGAAGCGTTACAGGAGTAGTTTTCTGAGGATCTTTGATGTATTTTTTCTGTAATTGCTCTATAATTTCAAATTGTGTGAGAAACACCAAACCCTTAAATCACAGGTGACATCTACGAAACAAACATTGAGGGTAGCTCAGAGGAAACTGCCATGCCAACTGCCTTTTAGCACCATCAGGATGATAAAACTGAAGTAAAATGATTTTACCTTGATGTATAAAAGAATCACATTGTGCTTTGGTTTGAAAACCGAGGGAATGATTGATGGTGTTTGCTTTAGTGGTGTGTAATGCAGCGATGCGTTTTGATTCAGGAATAGCTTCGAGAAACATGTGATAGGCTGGTCTGGATAATTCTGATTACTCAGCAAGAGACATAGATGTGGTCGTCTTGGATGGTTCGAAATGCTGACAGATGCTGATGCTGAATCATCTTTCTAGAAATTTTAAGTGCCCCATGGAATAATTTGGTTTTGTGAATCATAAAACAGATTAGATTGGATTGGAGGTGTGTGAAATGTATTTATTTGCCTATATTTTATTTACTTGATTGCATCTTTTTTAAATTGTGAGGAGAATTGAGGCTCTGGATTGAATTTCAGTCCATAGGTGATGCAGTTAGTTTGTTATCAGGAAAGAAGGTCAAGATAATCTCTTTATCAACACATCAACAATGAATAAACAGTCTTTTGATTTTCTATGCAAGCCTGTGTTGACAAGAGTCCCGTTTATCCGTTTAAATCCATCCCAGACTCTGCTTGTGGCTTTATTTGCCCATAAGGAGCTCTTTCTGATTAACCCCAGGCTAACACTGCCTTTCATGAGCATGGCTCTAACCTCTAACCGCAC
The DNA here is from genome assembly GCF_016745375.1 of Pimephales promelas. The sequence continues at coordinate 888,033 of NW_024121148.1, forward strand.
TCAAGTGAGCCTTGCCCTCTGCCATTAAAGCTGTGTCACCTCCTGGCAGGGTTTTCCGGAGTCTAGCAGAGAGAAAGAGGAGAAAGAGTGAGGTGGAGTCATCTGCCGTCATCCAGAGGTACTTTGTTGAAGCCCTGTTATTTATCGCTGCCTTTATTCTTGTCAGACAGAGAAATAGCTTTGGCAGTACAGCCCATCTATCTATCGATCTTTCAATCAATCAATCAATCAATCAATCAATCAATCAATCAATCTATCAATCTATCAATCTATCATCTATCAATCTATCAATCTATCAATCTATCAATCAATCAATCAATCAATCAATCAATCAATCA
>NW_024121148.1:888870-952623 GCF_016745375.1 Pimephales promelas
ACAGTAAAAGGATTTGTTTTAAAAAAAAATCTTCTGCATCATTACCTTTTCATTACTGGCAGGGCTAGGAGTAATGTTAAATCTAAAGCAATGTGAGCTGACCTACATTGCTACCCAGACTTATCAGTGTTTTATTGTCTTCCCCTACTGCAGACCCAATTTTTAAGGCTCTGTCCCAAATAAAATAGCATTCTACAAGTCAGCACTTTTGTGACGTAATGCCGTTTTGACTGTCGGGTCGCAGGCTCGGCAAAAGTGTGCATGTCAACCGTAAAGGGGGCATCAAGAGCACCCTTCAGAAACGTAAGTCCACTAGACTGTAAGTGCATATGAAGTGTGCCATTTGGGATAGGCCCTAAATGTAGTGACCATATGGGCCATAATGTGGCATAATATTGATTACCACACAAATAATTTGGACTATTTCCCTGTTTTCTTAAAAGTAAAACAAAAAAGATTTAAAAAAATGAAGTTTAAGATGAAGCACTTACCATTAAAGTAAACGGGGCAACTTTTGGGGGATTATAAACATTGATTCTTCTGTAAAACTATATTATTTTAGCTGTAAAGTTTTAATTTTTAAGGTTTTTGGAATTTCATTGTCATGGCAAACGAAGATGTAAAATTAGATATAGCTTTACACAGAAAAGGTTAGTAAGCCATTTGATCAAACTAAAGAAATATTAACACGCATATTGTTGACATCTGTCTTTACTGAAACAGAATTTAAAGTGTGCAGATTGGCCATAGAAAAGGTGAGAAAATAATGTAGCAATACATTTAAGTGAAATAAAGTGAAAATACATTGCTGTTGTAACTGACACATTGTATTAAACCTTTGAATATTTATTTAGGGTGCAATACAACATTTCAGACCTTTACTGTGAAACCAATGTCATTTTCTGTGGGATAATGTCAATTTTACATAAATTTGTTAAACAACTTGAACAAAAATCGTGTACTATGTGGAAATAATGTATAATTCCATCAGATAAGTACTTAATTCTCTTGGACATTTGCTGAAACACTATAATAATATTAATTGTATCATACAATCATATAATATATAATTTTATCACTTGCCTGGTGTACCTACATGATTACCAATTATTGCTTTATTCAAATTAAGTTTCAAGTGATGTTAAGTGGCAAAGATTAAGGGTCTCCCTGTTGCAATTATCATAACGAGTTTTAAGGATGGCTCTCCTTGCTTGTGTCAGTGGGAGTTTATGAGATTTCGCATGCCGTTATTAGCGACTGTCGAAACACAAATATTTAGCAGGAGCTCTGGCACACAATGAGCCAGTGGAGTAATGGAATGCGAGTGTTTTGGCTGACCTTGTTAGGTTATTTGTGTTGGAACACAGTAAGTGATGGGAACAGCAGTGCCCCCCTTCCAGAAATGATCCAGGTGTGTGTGTGTGTGTGTGTGTGTGCGCGCGAGAGAGAAAAATGGAGACTTAGTCCTGAGTTCAAACCGATGAGGGCATCCTGTCAGGAGGACTATTGTGTTTCCCCATTCCATATTAATCATCATCATCTAAAGGAATAAGACACAAAAGCCCAAATGTAATGTCAAATGTTTGTGTGCAAGCATGTGGTTTGTTTTTTTGCACTTCATTTAATATTTGTGTTCTCAGAGGACATTTCTTGCCATAACTTAAGCTTTCACAATGTTTCATTTAGTTGTGAAATAAGTCTACTATGCAGAGGTGGGGACTTGTTTTTAAAACATTGTCTAAATAATTAATCTGTAACGCTTAGCTGTGCATGATGTGTACATCCAGTGCCGTCTGTGTGGGGATAATTAACAATTTCTATTTGCTTTATCGCCAGAACATGTTATACACAGTGCTGCACTTCTTGGTGCTGTGTTAAAGAAAGGGCATTTTGTCATTTTCATTTCTGCTTTTCCTCCCTTCATCGGCAGTCCCACCACGCACACCAAACCCCAGAGCTACGGATTATTTCCTTTAAAAAACGGCATTGGCCACGGGAAAAAAAACCAGAAGCTCTGTAATATATTGTTATTCAATCCATCTGACTTGTTTCTTTCCATCTGTCTCCCATGACACCGATACCTCATGTGTTTGCCTAGTACAGAAACATGAAACAGAAGAATCGTGTTTTTTGACCTATTCAGATGACTTGACCGAGTACAGTCGTGTCACTAATGCATATTTAGTTTGGATCTTCATTCTACCGATGATTCTACACTAAAGCCTGTGTTTTTATGCACTTGCTTGTAGCCAACCTACAGCAGAGGGATGATTTGTCTGTTGTCTGTTACAGTGAGGCTATAGCAGACGGTTAACATGCTGTTGTGGAGCGAGGGCACACTGCTGTTCTCCAGACCTGTGTGTGCATGTGCCTGTGTGTGTGAGGCACTACAGTTTCATTCAGAATGTCTGAAACCATACCAACCAAGGTATGCATATACATAATGTTTTTTTAAGAGTTGGACAATCAATAATCCTTTTCTACCTGATATACAATAAGATTAAATATTTTTTTTTTTTAATATACAAAAAATTTAGATGCTAGCACATTTTTTAAATTGAATGGATGGATAGATGGATGGATGGATGGACAGACAGGAATATTTGATTGATACATAGATATATATGGAGAGACAGAATATAGATAGTTTTGAATGGACAGACAGGAATATTCGATGGATGGATGGATGGATGGATGGATTGATAGATAGATAGATAGATAGATGTGAGATGTGTGGTATTTTTGCATGTGTTCCGGTCACTCCAGCTCATTCTGTACCTGGCATTTAACTCTGGACGAGTGGGTGGAATTGGAGGAGTGGTCGCTCCATATATGGTCCCACTGGGTTTCCTGCGCGGACCCTCACACACTACCATAAACACTCTTCAAGCCATCGTGTCTTTCTCATTTCAATGAGGAGACTGTGAGAGGAGGGGAGGGACGTGCTTGTGCGTGGGTTTTTTTTTTTAACTAGTTGACACTAGCCAGAGAAGACGGCAGCATCCTCTGTCCCGCACCATCTTCAAATTTTGCGTTATGATATAAATAGTCCTTCATATGAACGCCAAAGGATCCGCATTCTTAAAGCAACCTGTTCCATCCCTTTTTCCACGCGTTTTCTTCAATGCTTTGACATCTGGAATGTGCTGTTTTCTTGCAAGCGTTGTTTCCATGCCAGCATGGGAACTGCAGTGTCTAAAAGGAAGAATCTGAGAAATGATGCGATTTCTTCGGTGGCAGCCAAAGTTAGGTGAGTGACTGCTTTTGTCAACTCGTTTTGGGTCATGCACTGCATGAAGCCCATCAGCTCAGCTCAGCTCTGCATTCGTACGTGTGTGTCTTCAGAGCTCTGCGCGCGCTGTCACTGAACTTACAAAACGGGGGTCTGGATTCTCATTCATGTGCGAAAAGAAAATTCAGCCGTAATATTTGAAGAGCAGACGGCTCATTTTTAAGATAGATGTTACGGCTAATTCACCCAAAATAACGTTTCATTATTTACTATCCCTCATGTTGTTCTTGACCCGTACTATATTTCGCAGGGGGAAAACATCGGAAGTGTATGTCTTTAAATGCAATGGCTGGTGAATGAAGATGTCTAGCCTCATAAAAAAATCATATGTTCATAAAAGTATTATACAAGTCTTCTAGAGCAATAACGATTATGTAAAGTCAGAGTGCATGACAGAATTCATGAAAGATTCGTTTGTGTTGAGTCTTTCCATTGAATCATTCCTACTTTTATGGCTCTATGTCTGCATCTCGCTGAACCAGTATCAGATAAAGTGTATAATCATTTTTTTTTTCACATTTTTTTAAAATATTTTTTTTATTTAATAGTATTTTGATACTATTATGATGATTTTGCATTCTTAATTCAGTTACCAAGACAGGCAAAGAAAATCTTCAGAATTTATCTCTTTGTGTTCAGCTAAATAAAATAAAATAAAACAAAATTTAGATTTTTTTGGGTGAGCTTTAAATAAAGGCTCCCAGAACTTACATTTATTTATTTAGCTGACACTTTTATCCAAAGCAACTTACAATTGCTATATATGTCAGAGGTCGCACGCCTCTGGAGCAACTAGGGGTTAAGTGGCTTGCTCAGGGACACATTCAAGTCTCACAGTGGATTCAAACCTGGGTCTCTCACACCAAAGGCATGTGTTTTATCCACTGCGCCATCACACCCCAACTTCATATATTTATTCATTAATTCATTTTATTATTTACTCTTAAGTGTAGAAAAAACTTTTCTTACCTAAATTAACTCTAATACATATGCAGATGCGAGAATGCTGTTTCAAAATCCATTTTAAACTTCCGTTTTATTCTACAATTCTGCTTGACTACCTTAAGCTATTTTGTTGCTGGTCTAAGATGGTCTAGCCCATGCTGTTGGACCATCTACCAGTCCACTAAGGTGGGTTTTCTAGCAGGGCTGCCTATTAAAGTTATCTTCTCACCTGTTCCAACTGTAGATCAAATCATTGACACCGTCCTTCACCTCTTGCAACAGGCAAGTAGGCACAAGACTGACTCTATCTGTCAATTATCTGTGACTGACTCGTGCTGCGCCTGGTGTTTCTGTGTCACAGTGAATTATATTGTCATAGGAAAACAGACTTGCAGCATTGTAAACTAGAGAATGATAGTCACGACAAGCATTAAATCAACATGTTATTTTAAGACAACTTAGCAGCATGTTTTTATTATTATTCATGAAAACCTCTTATTGATTGACCCCTAGTCTTGCCTAGACCTATTCTTGCATAACTAGTGTGTGTTTAGCTCTCATGTGTATCATGTCTGTCATAATTCATAAGATGGCAGGTGGTTCACCTTTTCACCCTAATGTCTGGGCCTGGATCCTCGGGGAGGCTGTGAGTCATCGCATCCTTAATGTTCACATGCAGAATGGTTTGTGATTGTTGCATTCGAAAAGAATAACTCCGGCACTGTCATTCCTTGTAGATAGATGACATTGAAATGACCTTGTCGGCTAAATCCTGCTGTACATACATACAGCATTCAGGCATGGATTGAGGTGATGAATGGGATGGCATTCCTTTGCCTTTGTGTGTGTTTCTTTACCCTGAATGAGCGGCTGTTCAGTATGCAGGGCAGGTTTATTTGTGCAAACGAAACGGCTTTGCATGCTGAGTAGAAATGACCCATGTAACAGAGAACGGTAGACAGCATTAGGCAGACACAACATGTTAACAACATGAATAGATACTCAGTTTTGAGTAATCCAATATAAGCAATATATATGTAATCCTGATTTTGATTAGTTATGATCAATTTCTTGGTGAAAGTCTCTAGTTGATTAGCTGTAGGGCAGTGTTTCTCAACCAGAGGACCGGGGATCACTAGGGGGCCTCAGCACAGCTCTACGAGGGCTGCAAGGTGGCTTCAAATAAATTAATATCAGACAAAACAAGGTTTTCATATTTGTTATTTTAATAGTTCCCTTAACAGCGGCCATTTTTATGTACGAACCACGGTTCTCACGATCTTGGACGGTAACTAGAAAAGTCATGTAATAAAAATGTTTCTCAAAATGTTGCCAGTCAATAGATTGTCTTGGAGTCCAAAAAGGAAAACCATTGCTCTAGGGGTTGTCTCTATCAAAATAAAGTGCCCATAAAACTGCCTTGAATGAAATGAAAGCAAGTTTCATTGGAGTAATTCAGACGTGGAACCTGTGCCCTGCAGGAAGAAACCACACATTTGCAAAGGAATTAGTCATTGGCCTGGGGCAGTTGTTACTGTTGTTATAGTCTGTAAATTATAGTTATTTTGAGCAAAGAAAGAGGTGTTGTGCTATAGAGTAATTGTCAGCCGAAGCCAAATTTAAAACCCTGTCACTTTATGATTAGACGCCTGACAGAGAAATGGCTTTTATATCATAAGCTAGTCATTTTCAACACAGATTGGAATAACAGCACGCTTTGTGCTGACTTACTATTGAACATCTATTTCTGTGTGAAGGCATTCTCTGGTAATCTGCTCTTTGTCCAGACACTGGGTCATGACCACTGAGCTGTTCAAAACCAAAATCTGTAGGCTGACCATGTTCTGTGAATACACACAGGATCAGTAGTCCCCCTGCTGACTCTGACATGCTAAAGACAAGGAAGTATTCTGCTCTCAGCCTGCACTACTTTTAAATTCTTCTCAGCTTGTGCATTTGTAGAGTTATTTTTCCGACATTCTCAGGTTCAAACTAATGGCCCCTATTTGTGTAGCAATAAAAAAAAAACATTCTACACAGAATTACTTCATATGGCTTATCCAATGGGTTATTCCTGTTGGTCTTTCTTTCATTTGGTATTTTTTTAGTACAGTTTGTCATTTTTAGGCTGAATGCTTTCAGGGCCAGTGGGTCAGCATGGAGAGCCTGGTCTGTACAGTGTTTGTATGCTAATCCTGAGTGATCTGCGGAGTTCCACTTGATGCTCATCCACTCTGATTTATGAGCTGAGAGGCTGAGTCACCGGCTATGCTATCACGCCGTCTCATGTAGACAAATACATGCATTTCTATTTTGTGAATCTTTAGAGGTTCAGAGTGTTTTGTCGACACGTTTACCTTAAAAAATGTTTCACAACATACAGAGATCCAGTTGTTATTCCTGTTTGTAGTGTGAAACCTTAACATCAAGATGGAAAATAGGATTAGCAGAATTAGATGAAGATATCAAGAAGGAATAAGCAGTCGGACTTGTCTTAAAATCATTGGCAAACTAAACTGGGTTTTAAAGCAGAAGGTTTTAAAACCTCCACATTGTAAAAGCCTATTCACATCACAGGCCCCACCTGACACTTCATGGGGTTTTTGTCGGATATAGATTTCACCGATTGAACACGTTGAATCGGTGCTTGTCGGGTCGTGGAATGTCTGAGAAGTGACATAATCTGGTGATTGTCCGCGTCTTACGTGTGTGGAGTGAATTGTCCTTAATACTTAAACGCATACCTCTGGTCTTTAGTGACTCTTAAAGTCATTCACTACCCTCCTCCTCATTCATTTTTTTAAGTTAGACATCAGCCTTCTTAGTATTCCTCAATTTCACTATAAACAAGAAAAAAACAATTATAAATGAAAGCCTGTTTTCCCATTATTTGTGTAGAAATTGTAAAGGTTTGCTTACGACCTGAGGTGTGTTACAGTGTAATTATATTTTTTCTGCACATCAATAATTAAATCCTCGCTGACTAAATAAGTCCAATTCAGCTTTATTCCACAAGGTGAGAATGTCTGATACACAATGATAAAGTGACATTTTCACTCATAGTTACCGCAGGTAGAAAACAAAAGAATAGCGTCACAGGGTGACGGCAAGGCACGTCCTCAACGCCGTAATGAAATGACGGAGAGGGGGATCGGAGGAGGTTCAGGTTGTGGACGAGACGAAGAAGAAGTGCCAAAGAGAGGCTGGAGTGGCAGATGTAGATGGCCTGGTGGCGCAGACCTAGAGCCGTCCAGTACCAACAGCCCACGGTCTCTTGGAGACCTAGGCGTCATCGTGGCGACGAGTACAGGAGGTGGAGCCAGTGTACCTGAGAGCAGAGGTGGAGGTGGAGTGAGGGAGGACAGAGGTGACGCCGAGGGGAAGGAGGAGCCTGCTGTAGCAGAAGGGGTGGAGGGACGGAGTGTAGTGGACGGACCGTAAGGCTGGAGGCGGAGCCACGAGATCCTCATGCCCGGGTGCTGTGGATGGCGGACTGACCTGCATCTCGAAGTCAGTGGGCCTCCCCAGAGACAATGTAGGGCAGTGAACATCTATCAGCGGCAGGGCTGGAGGACTGGCTGAGCTGGGTGTTAAGGTGATATCAGACAGGTTAAAGGGTTAGTTCACCCAAAAATGAAAATTCTGTCAGTATTTACTCACCCTCATGTTGTTCCAACCCTGTAAAACCTTCGTTCATCTTCGGAACACAAATTAAGATATTTAAGATATTAAGATCACTCCTGCATACTAGTCCATAGGCTTCTTGAGTGAATGACTTGCTGTCCTCGAAAAGTCATTAAAGACATCGTTAAAATAGTCCAAGTGACTACAGGGGCTCAATCTTAAGTTTATCAAACAACGAGAACACTTTTGTGCGCAAAAAACAACAAAAATAACGACTTTATTTCAACTATTCGTTTATTTCTCCCTCTGCGCGAGTCAGGTTACTAGTTTAATAGCGTAAGCTTCTGTTATTGTACGTCACACGCATCACACACATGACCAGCGTCAGCTAATAGTGAGCCTACGTGTGACGTAGCTTTACGCAATCGGGTGGTAGCTCTCCGTCTGTGGGGGGCACGCACAAATTTCTGTGGTGGAGGATGGTAATCCAGGCTCTGGGTCTGGCTGGGTTCTGTATCGGGGAGCGAAGTTCTCCAGACACCTGATGCTGGCCTCCTTCCAGTTCAGGTTAGAGTTGTCTGGGAGGTCGATGCGCTGATGGAAGTTGGCCCCAATCCAGAGCAGATTTTTCAGGGTTTCGTCGTCGAGGGGGCTGGTGACTGCAAGAATGTTAAAAAGTTCTGGCTCTTTTCTGCATCCTATCAGGATAAAGTCCAAATTATCTATTTTGGGTCTGGTATTCTGTCACAGGGTGGTTCAGGAAGGACAGAAGAAGGAATAAATTCAAAACAAGTTTTATTCTAAAGATGGGTAACGGGTGTAACAGCATGTAAAAACACTAACATTACCGGACACATAATTCAATACAAGATGGAACTAAATACACAGGGATGATTACAACAAACGACAGGCAGCCAAAATATTCAAAATTGTTACTCTAATATCAGGGGGGAAAAAAATATTATCAAGACAGGTAGAGGTCCATCCTTGTTAGATTAAGATCTGCGTCGATAAAGACCTGAATATGTTAAAATGATTTGCGAAACATTCATCTATTTTCATCTCGTCTTCCAACACAAAAAAGGCAATATTGCTTAAGTCCAGTGCAACATAATCTCTGTGGCACTTAAAGCAGGCACAGAAAATCATTGACCTATGTGGGACCTTTTAAGGAAGCATCCCAGATATTATCTCATGCCTGCAGTATCTGAAGAGAGTCTGCCTTTCTCTAAGCCTAGTCTGAGACATCGAGTGGGAAGTGAGGCTCTTTTCAGTGTGTTTTGATCCAGCACACTGCAGGCTGATGAGATCTGACTCATTGATCTTTGGGCCCTGGATAAATCTGCAGAATGCTGGCATTTCAGATGCTTAGTTTCCCAGCAAAGATATAAATCCACAACCCTGTTGTCACCCTCCTTTCAGCATATTAAAAAATATCAAGTAAAAATAGCAAGTAAATATCAAAGCAGGGAATTTATGAAGATTTTCATATAAAGCTTTGGGTTTTTTCTATGAGACATTGGGCCGACATTTCAATAAACCCTGCTGAAACACCCGTCTAGACCAGCTAATTTGGATCAGATGGTGACCATCTTAATGAAAAAATAGCTAGTTATTAATTTAAGGTACTGTATATTGCGGACACGCTCATTTAGGCTAGATATGGCGCTTTTCCACTGCATGGTACAGTACAGTTCGGTTCGGTACAGCATGCTTTTGCGCTTTTCCACTGCATGGTACGGTACAGTACGGTTCGCTTCGGCTCGCTTTAAATGGTACCTGGTCTGTTGAGGTTCCAAGCGTACCGTACCGGTACTAAAATGGGAAAGGGTTAGGAAAAGTACCAGCAGTGGAAAAGTGCCAATAATACCCATCATACTCTGGTCTGCTTTCAACAATAACACACTTAACAAATATAACAGTCAAATTCCAGAAACAAAGTTTGGTAGTCTATAAAAGTAGTTCATATTAACAACTGATCAATTTATCAGTCAATATTTGGCAGATTTGATATTATTACCATCGGTCAATAACCAAATCTACTTGGCTGCTTATCAGCATTGTTTATTTCCCTACCCTATCATCAGCTACGTTTCCATCCAAAGTTGTGAATTTAATTTATGCACAAAATCGGAATGTTGTATCAAACATTTGCAAATAAAGCAGCCTTTCCCTCCCATGTGTTCAAGAGGACAGAATTATCAATTCCTGAGAAATTGCCATAAAAGATCAGTAATAAAAATGGACGTTGCAATTGAGGAAGAGACTGTGGCTCTTTTATCCTACTTGATAAATGACTCGTCCAACTTTCAGCAGAATTTATGAGTATTTCCATCCAGTGTTTTTATGCGGTATCCCAAAATGCACATAAAATTAGTTTTATGGAATGGATTGATAGCTATTGTAGATTTCTGACAGCTTTGTAAATGGGTATGTTTTGTGTGTGTGTGTGTGTGTGTGTGTGTGTGTGTGTGTGTGTGTGTGTGTGTGTGTGTGTGTTATATATGAAGAGTTAAGATGCAAAAGCCTCTAAGTGCCATTTGAAATTTTCTTCTAGAATGATGATTTTTATCAAGCTTGTATATTTAAGTTCAGTGATTTCACTTAAATTGCAATGATAATTACCTATTAATTGTTATTTAAGTGAAATTATTGAACTTAAATATAAAAGTTTGATAAAAATCATCATTAAAGAAGAAAATTTCAAATGGCATTTAGAGGCTTTTGCATCTGAACTCTTCATATATTGTATAAAATAAAAAAATGTATACAATAAATGTTACGATTCAATTCATCCCATTGAATAGTAACATTAATGTAACATTAAGTCTCTTCAGCTAAAAAAACTTAATTTATTTGATCAAAAATACAGTAAAACTGTATTTCTATATGTTGATTAAAGTACTTTATTCCTGTGATGAATTTCCAGCAGCAATTACTCCAGTCTTTAGTGTAACATGATCATCCTAATCAAGAAATCATTCAAATATACTGATTTGCTGCTCAAGAAACATTTTTAATATTATTATTATTAATATTAGTGTTGAAAATGGTTAGAGAGAGAGCTTTCCACCCTTAATACGACTGAGGTCCCTTTAAGCAAGATGCAGTGCAGTGCAGTTTATGTACTGTATATGCAATTTGGATGGGTTAAAATGCAGAGTACAAATTCTGAGGACAAAAGGCCATACTGGCCTTCACATCACTTATATTTGTGGAAACCATTCATTGCTGTATAAAAGTGTTAATTTCATTGTTTTTTGTGAGGAACAGATTGAAATTAAACCAATTATTCACAAAAAAATAACAGCGTACGGATTTTGAACGACAAGAGGGTGAGTAAAAATATTACACTTTTTTTTTGTTTGGTATTTTTGGGGTTGAACTATCCTTATTTTTCAGTAGTTAAAAATTTTACTAATCCAAATGCCAGAAGATAATACTGTACCTCCTACTATGCAAAAACCATCAAATCGTCTGCCTCGCAGTTTAACATCATTAATTGTACATCTTTGTTAGGAGGAGACTCCACTTCTTATATACTTGAAGTCAGTTGGATGCTGCATCTCCCCCCTTCACTTCCTGCTCTATTTATTATCTGGTAGCGGAGATGAGACCGTGTCCTGCAATTAGTCTGACCGTTTGAGATAATGCAGATCTCAGGATGACTCTGACACTGCGATTACGCCTTTGACATTGTTGTCTCTACTGTTATGGTAAAGAGAGAGAAGAGGGTTGAAGAGAGGGTGCGCTCTGGGCGAAGGAGGGTTCCAGGCATCATTAAACCTGGCTCTCGAATCGTGGAAGAGGGAGGAGGGTGACATTTTAATCTGTGGTCTGTGCTGAAGCGCAGGTCCCTTATGCAGCGCAAACACGCACTACAAGAACATGCCATTAGCCGTGCTGATGTTTTTACTAGCTGAGAATATAACAGAGGAAAACGTGTCAAAGAAACAAGTCAGACGTATCAGCTATGCTTGATTGTTTGCTTGTCCCAAGGCTCATATTAAATGCATGTTATCCACTCACCTTATAATAGTTCTCAAGGACCTGCCTGAATTAAATGCATACCGATTTTGTCTGGGAAAAATGCCAGTGAAGTGTTTGCCTTGGAGAAGTGTCTTAAAAAGAAGATGTTGCAGTCTACACAATCAGATTACATTAATCATTTCGGATTTAATTATAATATGAGACCTAGAGAAAGCTGTTGGCTTTCATCTCAATGGTGGTTGGTTGACGTGGACGATTTGAAACCACACACACTCAGTTCTAAACAACTTATGTTAAATGCCATTTGACTCATGTATAAATTATGTAAACAAAAAATTCAGCATTGTTAAGAATTAATCGCATGGCAATTACGGCATTTAACATCAATTCTACAGTTGTTTACTGTGTTTGAGAGTGTTCATTGGTTCATGCTGTTTATGTGAATGTGTCTGTGGAAATGTGTGAGCACTGTGTCATGGATTTCATTCTCCTACTGTGTCCATGCTTTTATGTGCTGCGTTTGTAGAGTAACACTGATGAAAGCAAAAAGAAAGAAAGAGCAGTGCTCTAGATGATCCAGTTTTACCAAACCTTATGGCTTGCTTTCCTTGTTGGATAGAATGAAAGTACTTTAGGTCAAGTGTTATTTTGAACCCTGTTGACTTTTATTTTATTGAAAAAAAACAGGTTTGGAAAGACATTACAGTGTGGAAATGATGCATTTTCTTTAATGGGAAAAGAAAATACCATACAATACTGTTCAAAGGTTTTGGGTCGGTGTTTGTCTTGACACTTTATTTGAAGGGGTGTGCATAAGACTGGCATGACACCTTCATAACCATTTTGTCATGAATATGAAATAGGGTTTATGCATGTTTATGACAACTGTTATTCACTCAATATGACATTGTTTAACTTTTTTTTTCATTTGAAAGAAACTTCTAATGCAATTGGTTTAAAGAATGGTTGTGTTTCTGGCACTGGCATCGACTAAATGAATTCCACCAGTTCCCTGCATCTTCTCTGACCGCATTTCATACGCTTTCATTTTTAATGTTTCTCTCAGGTCTTTTTTTTTTTCCACCTACCTTGTTCCTCCAGTCCCTTGGACTCACATGATGCATTCCTACACTCCAGCCTGAAAATACACAGACATTTAGTTTTTCCCTCTTTGCTCACCTTTGCTCACATTTTTGTTAAGTCACATGTCTTGAAGCATGCTGACTTCCTTTTATTATTTCATCCTCACTTAGTGGCTCCTCTTTTTTTCTTTCTTTTTTTCTTTACCCATTTTCCATTTTCTTCCCCTCACTCTCTTTCGCTCCCTTTTCTTCCTTCCTTATCTTCCTGTATTTCTTCTGATATTTTATTAATATGATAATTCCCCCAGCCTGGGACTTCAAGCTGATGTTAATCAAAGACCTAACAGAAAAAAAGAAGCAGTGTAACAGTTTTGTGTGCCTGAACATATGGATAATTACCTTAAATATATATATATATACTGTATTTGAACTATATGGATGTAAAGCAAGGGCATTTGTAATGCTTAAAGGAGTAGTTCATTTTTAAACAAACTATTGATGATCATTTACTCACCTCCATGTCATCCAACATATCCATGTCATTCTTTCTGATTCAATTCAGGTTTTTGATGAAAACTTTCCAGGATTTTTCTCCATATAATGGACTTCAATGGGAACCAAACAGTTCAAGGTCTAAAAGACAGTTTCAGTGCAGACGATGAATAAGGGTCTTATCAAGCAAAACGATTGCTCATTTTAAAAAAATAACAAAGTTTAAGTTTTATAAGCTCAAATGTGCGCGTTCGTGACTCTCCTATTCAAACTCGTTCATCAAAATGAACGAATCTTTTCCATAGTCAATTTGTTCAATTCGTTCGTTGAATGAACCAAATGACACGAAAAAAGATTTGTTCATTTTGATAAACAAGTTCAAACAGGAGAGTCATGAACGCGCATCACAGAACAGAGCAAGGCAACCATTTGAGCTTATAAAACTTAAACTTTGTTGTTGTTTTTTAAATGAGCAATTTTTTCGCTTGATAAGACACTTATTCATCGTCTGAAATCGTTTAAAGCCCTTTCAACAGTTTGCAGTTTGCACTGAAACTGTCTTGGACCTTGAACCGTTTGGTTCCCATTGAAGTCCATTATATGGAGAAAAATCCTGATCCTGGAATGTTTTCATCAAAAACCTTTGATTTCTTTTCGAATGAAGAAAGAATGACATGGATATCTTGGATGACATGGAGGTGAGTAAATAATCAGCAAAAGTTTTTATTAAAGTGAACTCCTGTGAGTTGGATCCTGCAGAGAGTGTTTATAACTAAAATTAATATAGCTTAAGACAGTCAATTATATTTTCATTTTTTATATCCACAAGTAAAGTTGAAGGTGTTTCTGATCAAAAGAGATCCTGAGAAAATGGGACATGGAGCTCTGCACCCCTGGGCAATTCTGCTAATACTAATCCGGATAAGCAACGGCTTTTAGATCAGTCAGAAATCAATGTTGAAAGAGGCAACAAAGTCGTGGTGAGAGAGACTATCACTGATAAACTGAATGGTATTTTGAATCAACATGTGGCAGAATAGTACACTATGCTGTAATTAGAGCTGTGCAGAAACTTGTAAATGATGATCCTCCTACTATAGTTGTCATTGTATGTTTCTGGGAAAACAGATGTTGTGTGGTCAGCGTCTGTCACAACTTTTAATTGCTGTTTTTGATCCAGCAATTATTAATTTACAAATTAAGTACTTATGTTGTTAGCTATTTACATACCGTCAAATAAAATATTAATTACCCCTTGTTCGTTTCCTCGTCCTCCCCCACTCTTCAGGTCAAGTATGGCTATGTGGCTCTTCAGACTTGAGCTGGCTCTCCAATTAACCCTCTTGCATTGGAGGATGCTTGTTACGGACCCGGCGGTTCAACACAACCCGTTGATGGTGAAACTGAATAATTTAAAGTGCTGTCACAAGTGTCATGTTGTTGTACGTTACGTCAAGAAAAGCTGAGGGCGACTACAAGCCACCAGGGATTCCTGTGGAAGGATCCCTGGTCGTGTGACAGCTTCTGTGGAGGAGGTTGCAATATTGAGATCGGAGTGGGTTTTCTGTGCGTGGGGAATATATGTGATTATGTGTGGGCTATATATTGTGTAAGGTTATTAGATACATTAAAGGTATGAATGCATATGTTGGTGACTGCAAATATTTGTCTGTGTGGCGAAAACAGGTTCCGCCGCAGTGTATTAAGGAGTCATCCGTCATGTCTCCTACAAGACTGAATCAGCTTCCCGAAAAGCAGTGACTCATACGGAGATTTACACAGTTGAGAGTGCCAAAGCCACCGTATGCGAAACAGAATAAGCTGTTGTTCGTTTATTATCGAGGCGTCAATATGCGCTTAGCCAAAGTATCTTGGTTGTACTGGCCTCATTATTTATTAAAATCTTAATCGGCTGTTCTGATTGGTTAAGTCATTTCCCATGATTCTCGGTTGGTGCTATCGATTGTTACTGATGATACCCCCTCGGGCCCGAACTAATTAGTGTTTCTCTTTCTGTCTCTTTGATTCCTGCTGTTTACGATGGGCCAGTGGTGACAAATATTTCCTGTGGGAAGCGTCATGATGTTCTTTTCGCAGTTTTTATCCATCTTCTCGCTCTACTCTGTTTCTGACACTCTCTTTATAGCCGCCTGTGAATTAAGTGTCAAATTAGTGCTTACTTTGATGCTCTGGTATGAATGAGGTTTTGATGATCTCTTGAGGTTATCAAGCTGATGGTTTGTGTCACTGTTATTTGTGAGCCTGTAATTCGAGCCAGTCCAAGCTGTTTTCATATTCTAATGGAGATCATTTCCATTATTTAATAAAAACACATGCAGACCTGGGTGGTTGTCATGACAGTATGACATGCTATACTCATTTTGAACAATATTACTTTTTAAAATGATTTATTTTATTGTAGTCGTTAACAAAACTGGAGCAAATTGTTTATAATTATTATACATGCGGTTTTATGGCCTCAAAAGCTGACCAGTCATGTTTTTTAAATGAATTTATATATATATATATATATATATATATATATATACTGTATATAATGTCTTTTCTATTGTGCCTTTCTCATTTCTCTTTTTCCATCCTCATTCCATATTTCTATTTGTCCCTTTTTCACCCTTAAATCCATCATTCTCCCACATTCTTCTTCCCAGAATGGACAGATAAAAACGCTACATCTGAATCTGTGGGTGGCACTGAAATACAAAGCAACCAATTACATTTACACAGAGAGCGTGTCTCTGTTCTTCCTCCTCCTCGTCCTCCTCCTCCTATCTCTCTTTTTCCCTTCCTCTCCCCCAGTCTTGTTTTCCCACCTTTCTTTCTGCCATATGCCCTTTTTTTCCACTGTCACATGCGTTTCCACATGCCTGCCCCTCATTTCAGCCTTCACACTCAAGAAGCTGAGCCACATTTTCAAGTTCGAAGAGTCCAGCTTTCAAACCAGTCCTCATGCAGACAGCTGCCGCATGCAGAGCATTACTCATATCCTTATGAAAAGCCTTTTATACCCGAGGCTGGTGTCAGCTTAGTAGGTGACATTAAGAGGCTAAGAGTAGTCCGCACTGGGCCTGTCATTTCTCAAATTGAAAAAGAAGTGAGAGAAACTGACAGCTTGATCCGGAAGCAGGAGGAGTTACGACACTAAAGGAACCATCGTCCATCTGTATCCAGAAGGGCTTTCACATGTTCATTTGTGGGAAAATGGGGTCATATCATCAGAAATTTAATTTATTTGTTCTTTTGTACATAAACAAATTTAATGTGCCAGATGTGAGCTGAGAAAAGTGCAGTCACACCACATGAAAAGGATATTATTTTACTTAAAGTCTTAAAGGCACAGTAGCAAGTAAACTCTTATTAGTGTCAGTGTGATTGCCTCTCATGGTCATGTTCATGAAAAACGAAATTATGGTTATTTTAACTCAAAAAAAAAAAAACCTGGCTAAAATAATTATTACATCAAAATAAAAGGATAAATATTGTGATATAATGTTAACATGTAGAATATGCAGCTGTATGCATGTTGACTTTAAAGGGTTAGTTCACCCAAAAATGAAAATTCGGTCAGTGTTTACTCACCCTCATGTTGTTCCAACCCCGTAAGACCTTCGTTCATCTTCGGAACACAAATTAAGATATTTTTGATTAAATCTGAGAGCTGGATCACTCCTCCATACTAGTCCATAGGCTTCTTGAGGAATTGAAACTTGCCGGCCTCGAAAAGTTATTAAAGACATCGTTAAAATAGTCCGAGTGACTACAGTGGCTCAATCTTAACTTCATCAAACGACGAGAACACTTTTTGTGCGCAAAAAACAACAACTTTATTTCAACTATTCATTTCCTTCTCTCTGGGCCTCGAGTCAGGATACTAGTTTAACAGCGTATGATCTGTTATTGTACGTCACACACATCACACACAACCAGCGTCGGCCAATAGTGAGCCTACGTGTGACGTAGTTCTACGCTATCACACTACGTTAACTGACTAGAGGCCCATAGAGAAGGAAGTGAATAGTTGAAATAAAGTCGTTATTTTTGTTTTGTTTTTTGCGCACAAAAAGTGTTCTCGTCGCTTTATAAAGTTAAGATTGAGCCACTGAAGTCACTTGGACTATTTTAACAATGTCTTTATTAACTTTTCTATGCCGGGAAGTTTCAATTCCTCAAGAAGCCTATGGACTAGTATGCAGGAGTGATCCGCTCTCAGATTTCATAAAAAATTTCTTAATTTGTGTTCCAAAGATGAACGAAGGTCTTACGGGTTTGGAACAACATGAGGGTGAGTAAATACTGACAGAATTTTCATTTTTGGGTGAACTATCCCTTTAATGCTTGCTGGTATGCTCTGACGTTCTCTCATAAAAGAGACATCACGATGGGCTCGATTAATTTAGGATTTATGTACTGAAAGGATTGTAGTAAATGCTAAATATGATCAGCTGCTGACAGGGTCACTGGATTATGCTTTCCTGGATTACACTGGTGATACTTTAGTGGTTTTGTCAGTAGCACCTCAATGCAGATCATGAGATCCACGGGGAGGAGTCGGATCACGATCCAAGGGGTGGAGATGGGTAGGATTAGGGTTGGGTTTAGGGATTAGGGGTTGGTTTAGGGATCAGGGGGCGGAGTTGGTTAGGTTTAGGTGTATGTAAAGTGGGAGGATTTGGATCTGGATCCGACTCCTCCCCATGGATTTCATGTTCCGCAGTGAGGACCATCTCGGTTTTGTAGCCCGATGATGACTAAGCTGATTTTGGGAGAAATCTGTGGAATTTTGTTGAATTAATTTAATCTGGTGAAATGTGTTAAATAGAGGTGAGAGTACTAGATTTTTCGAGTTTTTTTTTTTAAGAACTTTTATATCTTTTATAACTTTTTTTTTCTTTTTCAAATGTGTATTTTTACCTATACATTGCCAATGATCTGTCAGTCAGTAAAGTCTCAGAAGCCCTAAAGGGATAGTTTACCCAAAATCTAAAATGATAACAGACTTTTTTTTGTCTTTCTGTGGATCATAAAATAGGATATTTCGATCATTTCTTTTGCTCATGCAGTGGAAGTCAATGGGCAACAAAACTGTCAATAGGCAACAAAACTGTTTGGTTAACAGCATTCTTCCAAAGATCTTCTTTTGTGTTTCAGTAGAACTTTCTTTTTTTGGGTGAACTATCCCTTCAAGTACTCAACTTCCTCAGAAGATTCTTCAGATTCTTCAGACTGATTTAATCCTGTACTTGGTTTTGTAGTCTCTTTAAATGATTCATTAATAGAACGGGTCATTTGCTTGTGTCTTCGCAGCATGTCGTGCCTAACACCATCCTTCAGCTGTGACTGTATTCAGAATGTGGGCCTGCCAATGACCAATGTGTGTGTGTTTTTTGCAGAGCAGCTCGTGCATTTGGAGAGTACCTTCACACCCATCCTGAGGACTGCAACGGATCAGGTCAGATATCTCCATTCCTCTTTCTTTCTTGCGGTTTCTCTCAGCAGCTGTTCTTTTTTATCTGGTCCATTTAGAGCCTGTGGTGTTCTCAGACTCCAGGCTCCTTCATGTTTCATGAGCCACTTCTTGATGTAGCGTGTGTTGTCTCATCTGTCTTTTTCTTTGTGCATCTCTTGCTGTTTCTCACTTGTCCCTCTTTATTTCTCTCTGCATCTGTCCTAATGTTTGATTTGAAGATCACTTACTGTCTGACACCCTCGTTGGCCGCGACTCTGATTCCCCAGACAGCCTGTGTGCACAGAACAACAACTTTCACAGCTGCACCCTCCAGGGCTCTTCCATCAGCGACGACCCCAGCTTGATCAACTCTCTCTTGGAACCGCCACCTCCGACGACTTCCTCCAAGAGCCGACTCTCCCTAGAGCGCAGCTTCTCGGCAGAGGAAGACCAGCAGAAGTGTGTGGAGTGCTCCCTGCAGCCTGCCCGGGTCTATACCATCACTGGAGAGAGCGGCATGCTGGGAACCAGCCGGGGAAGCAAGGAGAACCTGGAGCTTGAGGTCTTGAAAGAGGGGCGGGAGGCGTGTCATGGCCAAGTACTTGCCCAGCCCTCTACGTCCTCCAACTCGTCATCTCCGACTCAGCGCCACCACCACCATGGAAGCGGAAGTGGAAGCGGAAGCGGAAGCGGAAACCACCATCACGGCAACCACCATCATGGCAACCACCAACATGGCGGAAATGGCGGAACCAGTGGAAGCAGCCCCCACCAGCACATATCCGGTGCTGGAACGTCGCACCATCAACAGGGGGCATCCCATCACCACCACCACCTTTCCCAGCCTCTGCAGAGCTCAGTCAGCGCGCACAATATTCGCGGCTGGGGGGAGGGAAAGGACTGTGGCCTGGCGTGTGAGTCCTGTCCTGGGGCTCCATCCCGCAGCCAGGGGTCCCTGGACCTGGAAAGCAGCACCCGAGAGGCAGGCAAGCAGCGCCGGCCACCACTAGAGCGGATGTGCAGTGTGGACCGCATGACTGGGCTGGAGAGAGGTGAGAGGGGGAGAGAGGCAGGAGAGAGAAAGAGAGAGAGGCTCTGGCCGAGGGAAAGGGGTGGGTTTCAGCCAATAATGGGGGGCGTCGATGTGTTCGATGTGCCGTGGTCTGTATTTTTCCCACTCTCCTGTGTCTCTCTCTTCTCTCCTGTGTGTCTCCTTTGTGCTCTCTCCCTCTGTGGAGTGGATCGTGTGTGTGTGTGTGTATGTATGTTGTTGCTGGTGAATCTGCACACAGTGGCCCCATAAAGTATTTGGACCGTTAAACTACGCTTAAATTAATGTTTGAATGCAAGGTTTTATAAATACAGAAGTCCCAAAATTGAGCTTGCTAGTGGGGTTCTTATGTCAAGTGTGATGAAAATGGGTTTTCAATTCAAAATGGTGAAATTAAATGTTTAGTTTTTGCTAATTTCATCTTTATGTCCATTAACTAAAGCGTCATGCTGTAATTCACACTCAGCACAGCCACTTCTGTGAACATAAAACCTGCGTAATTTGATTAGTCTTCTCAAACATTATTACAATGATAAGAGCTATTTGATTTGGTTATTGTGGCATTGTGCAATATTCTTGCAGCACCAAAGTAGAGTTTATATTAGGCAATTATTTCACATCCTTTATCATATACACCTTGGAAAAATACTTCAATATACAGCACGGCCATGCTACTTAAATATTATACATGTTAACATGAGACTATGTGAAGGAATCGCTTACCAACTTTGAGCAAAGTCGGAAACTTTCATCATCAAGTTAAGCAAGTAGTTTTCCAATAGTCTTGAATCAGCAGATGGACATAAACGTCTCTTTCTTGTTTGCGTACATTCATAAGGTCTGACAATTGAAAACCTGACACAAACAAGTCATGTGCTACTGTATGTCTTTACCTGGATGACTTGATGTACTGGCAACAACCCACAGATGAATCATGGATGAATAACTAGAAGTTCAGTATAGAACAGCAGACCTATCACAAAAATTACAATTTAGACAGCAGGTCTGCAGGTCTGATAAAAATTTGAACTACACATTTTTTACTGGCACTATTAATTTCTATTGCAAGTGCTGTTTTTTGTGCTTTTATTATTTAAAAAAAATATTCAATATTTCAATGTTTTGAAAACGTTTATTTAAAAAATATATAAGTGTCATTAGATAACAAAATTATCATGCCAAGTTTATTTATTACATTTATTTTTTGTGAAGTAGCACAGTGTCACTTTATGGGCCCTTTTTTAACGATCTGAAAAGCAAGTATCAAGCGCGAAGCCCAAGTAACTTTGTAGGCGGGTCTTGGGCGCTGTTGCTCTTTTACCGGCGGGATAAATGACTCTTGAGCCTGGCGCAAGTTTAAAAGGGGTCTGAAGTAGCCTCATTATTCATAGGTGTGGTTTGGGCGTAACGTGAAATAAACCAATCAGAGCGTCATCCAACACACCCTTTAAGAACAGGTATGCATGTTGCATGGCGGATTTACCAGGTGTGCGCCATGAGTGGTTTACAGCCAAGGAGACCGTAAAAGACAGAGAAGTGACGTTGTATGGGGATGGGAGAAACCTACCCAAATCAGTGTCGGTTTAACATTATATACATACAGTATGTGTCTTGCCACTATTGGGAAAACAGGTTTGATCCGTCAGTACTACTTGTTATAATGTATGATTTGCAAAAATAAAAACTGCTGCATCTGTGTTAATTAGAGAATCAAAGTGTATGCGCGTTGTGTACCCGCTACATTATGGCCAAGCATGCGCGCTTAAAAAGCATTATGAACGCGCAACACGCCACTGAGTTTAGACTAGTGACTTTTTTCTGGTCAGTGGTGGAATTGTTTTCTGGAACTGCAAAATAGCATTAGCAGAATGTTTGTGCCAAAACACGCCTCTTTTTCGCCCAGAGAGTGCAAATTAATTTCCTAGTTTACAGATGTGCGTCTGTGGAGGGAAAAGCCTGCTTTGCGCAGGTGCAAAATAGGAATGATGCATGCGTTGGTGTACAAAGTTATATGCGCCGGGTGCAAGATATGAACCTATTTATATATACAATGATATAGTTAAAGGTGCTCTAAGCGATTTCACACGTTTTTTAGGCTAAAACATTTTTTTGTCAAATACAGCAAACATCTCTTCACTATCCGCTAGCTGCCTGTCCCCTAAACACACTGTAAAAAATCGTGGTTTATACAGACAACCCAGGCTCCACAAATTCAACAAAAACAAACTGTGGCAACCCGCTCCACGAAACATAACAAACTGTTCCAGCCAATAACTGACAAGAAGGCCCCCTGGGGTGGAGTTTGGGGGGTTAGTGCGCGGATGAAGAGGAGGGAGGGTCTATCTAGCCTCCGTTTTGTTTGAAAATACTTTAAAAGTCAAGAAGAAGTCACGTCACCCGACATCACTTAGAGCTCCTTTAAATGTAATAATAAAAATAGCTGAGAATAGTAAAGCTAGCACAATTTGTCTAGCGTAGTGAAATTCCTACATTCCTACTGAATGAGACTTATGTATCCAAATAATTTTTGGGGCCACTGCATATGTTTGTTCAGTTCATACATTCAGATGCATCATTTCAACCATCCTAATGTGGTCCCTATATGTCTGTTTCTAACCAGACGATAACAGTTGGTTCCCTAAAGAGAACATGTTCAGCTTTCAGACTGCTTCCACAACTATGCAGGCGTGAGTACTCACTTCATTACACATACACACACTGAAGTTTGAAGCCTATATTGACCTATAAGTACAGATGGCACAACAGGTGTATCGCCAATAACACACATTCATTTGTGACATTTACTGTCAAACTGATTCAGAGAGCCGACAAGTACACGATGACCACACACACTTTCTTCAAATGTGGTTGTTATCTAAGCATTCTGTCTGTCTTTCTCTCTCCTTTTTGTCTGCCTCGACTCTCTGCTCTACAGGATTTCGTGAGTATCCCTTTTGTACCCTTTAAATGTCACAAAATGACAGTGTGTGATATCAAACGCTAGCTTCTGCACCACGGCCCACCCCACCATCCGCCCAGTCCCACCTCTTCAGCTTTATACAGTCTATGAAATAAATGAAAAGAAGCGTTACAGGAGTAGTTTTCTGAGGATCTTTGATGTATTTTTTCTGTAATTGCTCTATAATTTCAAATTGTGTGAGAAACACCAACCCTTAAATCACAGGTGACATCTACGAAACAAACATTGAGGGTAGCTCAGAGGAAACTGCCATGCCAACTGCCTTTTAGCACCATCAGGATGATAAAACTGAAGTAAAATGATTTTACCTTGATGTATAAAAGAATCACATTGTGCTTGGTTTGAAAACCCGAGGGAATGATTGATGGTGTTGCTTTAGTGGTGTGTAATGCAGCGATGCGTTTTGATTCAGGAAATAGCTTCGAGAAACATGTGATAGGCTGGTCTGGATAATTCTGATTACCTCAGCAAGAGACATAGATGTGGTCGTCTTGGATGGTTTCGAAATTCTGACAGATGCTGATGCTGATCATCTTTCTAGAAATTTTAAGTGCCCCACGGGATAATTTGGTTTTGTGAATCATAAAACAGATTAGATTGGATTGGAGGTGTGTGAAATGTATTTATTTGCCTATATTTTATTTACTTGATTACATCTTTTATTAAATTGTGAGGAGAAATTGAGGCTCTGGATTGAATTTCAGTCCATATAGGTGATGCAGTTAGTTATGTTATCAGGAAGAAGGTCAAGATAATCTCTTATCAACACATCAACAATGAATAAACAGTCTTTTGATTTTCTATGCAAGGCTGTGTTGACAAGAGTCCCGTTTATCCGTTTAATCCAATCGCAGACTCTGCTTGTGGCTTTATTTGCCCAGAAGGAGCTCTTTCTGATTAACCCCAGGCTAACACTGCCCTTTCATGAGCATGGCTCTAACCTCTAACCGCACTCAAGTGAGCCTTGCCCTCTGCCATTAAAGCTGTGTCACCTCCTGGCAGGGTTTTCCGGAGTCTAGCAGAGAGAAAGAGGAGAAAGAGTGAGGTGGAGTCATCTGCCGTCATCCAGAGGTACTTTGTTGAAGCCCTGTTATTTATCGCTGCCTTTATTCTTGTCAGACAGAGAAATAGCTTTGGCAGTACAGTTATCGATCTATCTATACATCGATCTATCTATCGATCGATCGATTGATCTATCTATCTATCTATCTATCTATCTATCTATCTATCTATCTATCTATCTATCTATCTATACATCCATCCATCCATCCATCCATCCATCCATCCATCCATCCCATAAAAGAGTTTTTTATCCATTCAGCAATCCATTACATAAAAGGAGGTGTTTATCCATCAGTCCATCCATCCTTTATTACATAAAAGGAGGTGTTTATCCATCCATCATCCATCCACTACATAAAAGGAGGTGTTCATCTATCCATCCTTTATTACATAAAAGGCGTTGTTTATCCATCCATCCTTTATTACATAAAAGGAGGTGTTTACCCATCCATCATGCATCCATTACATAAAAGGAGGTGTTCATCCATCCATCCATCCAGCCTTTATTACATAAAAGGCGGTGTTTATCCATCCATCATTACATGAGGTGTTTATCTATCCATCATTCATCCATTCACCCATTACATAAAACTAGGTGTTTATCCATCCATCATCCATCCATCCATTACATAAAAGAAGGTGTTTATCCATCCATCATCCATCCATCCATCCATTACATAAAAGGTGTTTATCCATCCATCTTCTTTCTTTCCTTATTCGTTGGTGAGAACCACCTTAAGCATTCTAGCCCCTAATTTGCTGTGTTGTTTCGAAGTTCGAATATTCGAAGGGTTACAACAAACCATAACATTGCTTTTTGTTTCGCAGTCACAAACCACCTTTTAGTGTTGTGTAATGAGTTGTTGACTGAAAAATGCAAGTTGAAAGGAAAATACAGCTGCCACAAGAGATATTATAGACATTCCCAATACAAAACAATGTCACTGATGTTCAGGTTAATTCAGTAAAACGAATGGAATTGACATAAACATGTTAAAATGCTAATAAATGTAAAAAAAAAAGTGATTATTTTAGAGTGATTATTGATGTTTCCTTTTTTTTTTTTAAATGTTCTGTGCTTTTCGATAGTACACCGTAGTGCAGCTTCTGCCAACTGGTTAAAACAGCATTCAATTGAATTAGTAAACTGTAATCTTAATTTGGCTAGTAACCTGACTTTCAGCAAATCGGTTATGACTACTGGATAAGCATTACGTCAACTAATCAATATTCATGAGCCATGCTGATAAGGTTTATAATCCCATCCACACACACATTTTAAGCCTTTTTAAAGCCACAGGGAAAACAGCAAATATTGCATAATAGTACAAATTATCATAAAGTATATTGATCTGATATATTAGCATATTCTTATAATCAATAAGTTGTTGTTTTTTAAATAGATTGTTTGGCCTTTGTTTTTAATCATTTTGTTTCATTCAAAGTGCTCTCTAAGGATCAGGGATAATTGAAACAGGACCAGATGGTCATAGTATCACAGTAACAAATGATTCAGGAGTGTATTGTTGGACAGGGGTGGTGCGATGCGTCTCTGGAAAGTCGACCCTATGAGACAAATGATAGTCTGCAATCATACATTCAGGAGAAGGAGGGAGGACAGAGAGATAATGAAAGGGAGAGAGATGAAAGGAGGAGAGAGAGAATCTGAATGAGTGGAAGACAAGGCTAGCATACGATTACATAATTTGAGTTGCTCCTGTGGGTGGGGACGAAAGTATATATTGAACAGCAGTCTAGAGCAGCCAGCCAGATGTCTCCCACAATGCACAGCTGCTGTAGTAGGGGAAAGACAATGTGGTATGGAAGTAAAAGCTGAGGTGACTAGAAATAACACATCGTTCACCTGAAATTGAAATTTGTCATCAATAACCTTATGTCCTCATGTCATTTGAAACCTGAATGACTTCCGTAGAACTTCGATAAAAATACTTTGAGGAATGTCCAGCAGCTGAATGGGGTCTAGCTGTCAAGCTCCAAAAATGGCATGGAAAGCACTATAAAATCAACTCATGAAACTTTCTCACTACATTTCTGTTCTTTAAATATATTTTATACCATAGGACAACTTTATATGGCAAATTTATGGTACTTTTCGTGATTTTTGAAGTGTGATTGCTCCAAGATTACATAGAAGAGCACCCAATATAATAATACAATCAATGTACAGGTAAATGTATTTAAAGAAATCACACTGTAAAATCTAACATTGTTCTTACTAAGAATTTTTTGTTAACTTTACTTAAAGTGCAATAATTTGTTGAACTTACTAAAAATTTCTTAGTAATCTGTACTGTTTGCATGTGTGCTTTCGTTACTCAGAAAAACCTTGCAAACATTACTTGACTGGTTTGAGTACCATTTTCAATTTGCATTCCCTCATTTTCCAGTCATCTTGAGTGTTATTGTCAATACACCTAAATATTTTTGGGAGAACATCAAAATTCTTTTGTTGACTTGTTGATTTCCCTTTCTCACCATTATTGTGATTGATGTTCCCTTTGGTTGGGCACTTGGAACTTAATTTATATTATTGTTCTCTTCCAATTGTTTGCAGTGATGCAACTTGAAATCATAATTTCAATATTTGATTTCAAAGGAAGTGAAGTAATTTATATATATATATATATATATATGAAGAGTTCAGATGCAAAAGCCTCTAAGTGCCATTTGAAATTTTCTTCTAAAATGATAATTTTTATCAAGCTTGTATATTTAAGTTCAGTGATTTCACTTAAATGGCAATGATAATTACCTATTAATTGTTATTTAAGTGAAATTACTGAACTTAAATATACAAGTTTGATAAAAATCATCATTAAAGAAGAAAATTTCAAATGGCATTTAGAGGCTTTTGCATCTGAACTCTTCATATATATATATATACAAACACACATACTTAAATTAATTAATAAATTATATATAACATAAACATATTTCATGTATAATAATGATCTTTTAACATTTTATTGCTATCGCTTATGGCATAAATCTTTAATTGGGTTGATATAATCCCTCTATATTTGTGACAATATCTTGCAATTTTGGTTGAGTCACACACAGACTTCAACATTCAGCATGCAAACCACAACAGTGGTAACATTTAAAAAAAAATTTAATTAATTAGACATTACAATTTTATTTGCTCTCTTTTCAGTATAACCCCAATAACGATAGCAAATAAAATTGTAATAAAGCCAAAAATAGTAAAATAAAGCAATTAATTTATTCATGCCGCAATGCACTCTGGGAGTACACTTCCTCGGTTCACAGATACTGGAAAGTAAAAGATCAAGTATAATATAGAAATTATTTTAAGTTACTGGAACTCTTTTGTAAGTGTACACTACTAGGCATGCACTTGTTAGTTCTACATATTATTCCTATTTCACTTTACTCAGTTTTTTGAGTGCAATCGGTTTGCATGCTTTTTTCAAGGTGTACTAATTGAATTTTACAGTGCATAATATGTGGTGCTCACTAGTACAGATCCAAATGACGTCCAGCTCTATCTCTAATGGGTTATGAGTTATGTTTAGCGATAAGGTTATAGATAGGGTTAGGGTGTAGTTGGTCAATTTAGCTCCACCCATTAGATCCAGCAAGACATCAAGCTGCTCCACCTGTTGGCTTTGCAGCCTCTCAAAAAAAAAAAGAAAGTTTAACAGGTTTGGAACAACGTGGGGGTGAGGAAATGATGACAGAATTTTTATTTTTGGTGAAGTATTATTTTTGAAAAGGAAAGGGGCATGATTGAGGAAATAGAATTATTTAACAGCGTGAGAGAGGGGGTGATGAAATTAAAGAGCTAATATAGGAGCAGTGATTGCAGACATGGGACAGAGAGAGTGAGAGAATGAAAAGAGACAATGGTGAAGAAAGGCTCTGACTCATCCTTAGCTGCGGGGGCGAGGGAGGTTTCTCTCTCTCTCTCTCTCTCTCTAATGCATGTGGGTGTAAATAAGCCGTAAGACGGACAGAAAAGGAGATTTCTCCATACCTCCCTCCTCTCACAGGTGGGCACAGTTCTGTCACATGTGTAAACAGAGCCCTGTTTCTCTCTTCCTCTCCTGTTTTTGCTTCACTCCTCCTGTCCCTTCATTACTTCCCTTCCAATTAGTAATGATCTACAATGTAATTATGTCACAAAACAGGACACTTTGAGAAAAACAGAACAGAAACGGACTCAATAAAATTACATTTTCCTACACAATGCATTGGCTAATGAGAATCTGCTTCCCCAGTGCCCTAGCCACGTGTAGAACTGCATTTTTGCCAAGAGTGTTGTTTTTGTTTGAATAAGGACTACAAGGCCCTATTTGCATCCCAAATGACGTACTAAGCACTTATATACAGTATGTGGTGTAAAAGGTTATTTTGTCGTTCTTCGAAGTCTGATAGATAGCCCTTCCCATTTGGCTACCTATTTAAAGCTGCGACTGTTGTGGACTGTGCGAATGGGGTCCAACATTCCCAACACTATCTCACGACCAATTCGTACGAATTCGACGCATGATTAAAAAGTGGCTAATTCGTACTAATTCGTACGACCTCACTCGTACTAATTTGTACGATTTGTCTA
Source organism: Pimephales promelas (assembly GCF_016745375.1). The sequence goes on from NW_024121148.1 coordinate 917,453, forward strand.
AACCCACGTGATGGTTAGGTTTAGGGGCGGGGTAAGGTTTAGGTCATTCGTACGAATTCATACGAATTGGCCAATTCGTAAAATATGTACGATTTAGCAAAATTGTATTAATTCGTACGAGTGAGGTCATATGAATTGTTACGAATTAGCCACTTTTTAATCATTCGTCGAATTCGTACGACTTGGTCGTGAGATCGGGTTGCAAGTTGACATTCCACAATTATTTTTTTTCTTTCTTTCAGATAAATAAGTGTATGAACCAGTATAAAGTGGCCTTTTTCTTTTTGGAATTTTCATTGTGAACACACTACTTATACGGTTATACTACAAAATTGCTTAGAATAGTGCATAAATACGCAATGAACGCAAGTGCTTGAATTCATGTGTAAATGGAAATGTTTTGCAAGGTGTTCGAAGACAATTTATAATGCAAGTATGCGTTACAATCTCTGCATTGCCAAAATGGGTGCTATAAGTGTGCATTAACATAAACTCTTTTACACTCAGTCTACTCATTCAGGCTGTTGTTTAGTTGATAAATGTTCAGCAGAATTCTCATGAAATTCAAATTAGTTGCTAACAAATTTAGGAGTAGAGTTGCTCTAAAGAAACATACAGTGTATCTTGTTGCATTCTGTCAGATCAGATATCACCTTTGATGATGAACTTGCTTCTTGACAGTTCAGAAATGCTATTGACAGAAAGTATGCTCTATAAAGTATACATGTATGTAATTACAGATACAGTCCAGATATTCTAAATCTGGCATGTTCCATGTGTCTGTGCTGGTGTTCACATACCTATATACTATATACTGTAGTAAGGAAGTAGGCATATTCGGATTTGGGTTTGATTATGAATGTTAAGTATTAATCTTGCAAAGCTATTCACCAGGATATCTATGGCTGAATTCAGAATAGTGTACTGGCATATTACTAGCAGTTCCACATACGGCAAAACTATAGCCAAAATATATGCTATTCTGAAGTAGTATGGTATTTGACCCTACTCTACTTAGTTTTTTTTTACGTGACCTCCCACATTTACGGGAATTCCCACCTGGAGGGAATAAAAAGGCTTTTCTCGGCTGCCAGCCAGTTATTTTTACTAGGCTTGTATAACTACTATTGAAATAAGACCAATTAAAAGACCAATTTTAGTATACACATTACTGATGATACATTATTTACATGATGATACATGATACATAATACATCTTATGAAATGCTTAATGTGGATTAACACAGTATGTTTTATTAATTAGCTGAATTTGATCCTCCAATATCACTATGTACAGGCAAATAGATGAACTCAGATAATGAACGCAATTCGCAAAGTTTCAATGTTAAGCGTTTTCCCATAGAAAACCTTTATAGAGAAAACAATCTGCAATTTGGCACGTTGAGTTCATATTCTGGGCTCATCAGCTTGCCTGTATATAGTATATTATCAAGGTGTTTACTGAATTTGATCGTAATATCGCTGTCTCATTTGATCTTAATATCACAGTAAGCCAGTGGCCAAATTTGAGTGAATTAAATACTCTGGCAGGTGCTGTAAATTTGAAAAAAATTGGCAGTTTATTCACATGTTTTTGTTGTTCTTCTTTTGAGAGGTGATTAAATATTTGTGGCTTGATACGGATTAAAATTTGTCAGGCCTGTGATGCAGTTCTGTGGATGTTTTCGCACCAGCCATGTGACTAAAAAAAAGATGAATACCTGGAAAAAGCTAGTATCCATTAGCATTCCCATTCATTTCAATGCAATTTTGCGCACTTTGAAATCTGCATCTAGAAAGACTGTGTAAAGTCTTTTTAATGCTTTAAAGGGTCATAAAATGCCATTTTCATAGAAGTTAATTTGATTCTTTAGGGTCTAAATGAAAAGTTTGTAATATACTTAAATTAAAAAATCTCATTAGTATTGTAAGAAAACACAAATTTTACCTGGTCACAAACTGCTCCGTTTTCAGCATGCTGCTTCAGTACATATTCCGGTAACACTTTACAATACGTGTGCACTAATAAGCATTAATTCATGCTTAACTAATGCACAGATAATATTGAATTAATGTGTAACTAATGATTATCTAAGCTATTCATTAATGATTACCACATTAGGAACTAATTAAGAGTCTGTAAGGTTAATGTATTAGTTCATACATGAATTGTTATTAATTAAATATGTAATTGTGGATTAATTCCATAATAACTAATATTGTTAATTAATATGTTAATTACCAGAATGAGCCAAAGCCTTGTATTTCAACTTCCAGATAATATGACAGGTACACTAATAAGCATTAATTCATGATCAATTACTTAATTGTTAGCGCAAATTCATGTGAAAATTACTACAATTACTAAATGACTAGTTAATAATGATGTGCCCCAACAAGTAAAGTCATATTATAATGATACCCTTGCAAATCATTAGCTAATGATTAATTAAAGCAGACAACTGGCAGTTGAAGTGCATAGCCTTGTCTAATTGTGGTAATTAACACATTAATGTACACTATTAGTTAATAAAATATGTTATTAAGGAATTAATGCACAATGACACATTGAATTAATAGCAATTCATTTATTACTTAATCTATTAATCATATAGACTCTTTATTAGTTCCTTATGCAGTAATCATTAATTAATGGTTTAGTTCTTCATGAGTTATACATTAACTCATGATTATCTGTGCATTAGTTAAGCATGAATTAATGCATATTAGTGCACCCGTATTGTAAAGTGTTACTCATATTCCTTTATATGATAATGAGCTTCGCTCATTCCGCCCCTCCGTTCTATGAGCGTTTTGACAACGCACGTGGAGTCAGTGTTGCCAGACATACGATAATTATCGTATTTTAATTATAATTATCCCAGAACACCACAATCGCTTTAAGCGCCATTCTGCTCCAGTGTATCAACAATGGCGGACTATGATGACAGCTCGCTCAGGGCGAGGATGTGTTGAAACGCTGCTGTCAATCAACAATCGGGAGGGGCGTCCATTTATTGACATCACAAAAACGAACGGCTCAATTTGAGGCAGGGCACAGCCAACACACATTTCAGTACAATCAACTTGTTAAAAGTGCGTGTACCATTATATGACCCCTTTGAGTGCCTCAAAACTCATAATTTGATTTGATAGGTAATGGCAAAGACATTTGGTAACCATCTACAGCCACAGTAACACAAGAACTAGGCTATGTAAGACAAGAACTAGGTATGTAAGTGTTAGCCTAGCATTCACATCAGCATCTGCATACTTGCATAGAGTATGTTTTTGACCTAAGAATGCTTCTGTCGTTTTCTCTGTCCCCTTTTTCCACCCCTTACTAGTTTTTCAAACATTACAAATGTACAGTTGTCATGGATATAAGAGTACAGTTGTGTACAGTTGTCATTGAGTAACAGTGGTGTGGGACAGACTCTACTGCAGTGGCATTTTTCCTGTCTGCTTTCTTAGTCAGCTGGAGAGATGCCAAATGGCTCAAAGAAAGTACACACTTGCTGGTTCAATACTGCAAGGAGCAAGGACGTCTGCTCGAGTCTCCATCAGCCTACGTGGTGCAAATATTTAGCGAAGCGCTTGGGTTTCGTATGGCCTTCAAAATATGTTTGCTCTTTTGAACGACCCAAGGGAAATCTCTTCACGTCTTCAAGCGCGGATATGATATGAATCATTGACTGCCGAGCAAAGGGGTTTTCGGTGTAATGTCACACACATGCTGTTGATGTTTTCTTGTGGTCTTGATGACCTGATTTATCCTTCTTCCACTTTTTTCTGACTAATTTCTAGGAATTTCCGGAAGCATTTAAGAATGGTGGGCAGCAGAAGAATGAAAGCACAAAGTGAGTCTATGTGTGAATATGCAGTATGAATGATTGCACAGCTCCATTTGTGTCTGTTTCATGTGTTTTTGTTTGTGCATGTGATGCATTGCTTTGCGAATGTAGGTTAGCATGTGCATGTGTATATTGGGAATGTTTGTGTGTTTTGTGTGGAGGATGATTGACAGTTATGCGTCTTTGTGACCGATAAATCAATTGAGGATTGGTCGATTTTGCTTCTGTGTGTGTGATTCAAGTGTAGCAAAGGACAAATGGTTGTTGGTGTGTTTGAGTGTACTGAATGAGCTGCAGCCCACAGTCTGTGAGGATCATGGGGCGTTGTGTGCGTGTGCGTGTGACCATCTCTCCAATTCACTAGCATTTGCAGAGCGCAGGGCGAAGAGTTTCAACCGATCCTGGAGCGATCCGACCCCTGTCAAACAAGACTCGCTACACGACTCAAAAGACAGTGAGTCCACCTGTACACACACAAGCACACATACACGGATACACCTACATGCCACTTTGACATGCTTAGCGTTCCTATATGTCAAGATCACTATATTAAATGTTTGACAGAACCAGTTAATACTTATATTACTGTTCAAATGCTTGGCATCAGTAAGATTTTTTTCTTTAATGTTTCTGGAAGAAGTCTTTTAAGATTGAACACGAATAAAGTTCAAGATAACTTATATCAATGAAGTGGAGACAACGTTTTTTAATCAGTTTTATTTTGATAATCATGACACAATGTAACATTGCGACTACATGAACCTTAATTTATCAACTATTAACGATCGTCAACGAGAAACTAGGGAGGCCAAAGACCGGCAAGGCGATAGTTGTGATTGTGTCCACCTTGGTTGCACTAATGGAGTATCAGGTTAAGGAGGCAGCAAAACTCGGTCAGCCATGTTCACTCTGGTTTTGTTTTCGCATCATACATGTGTTTACAGTGGAAGTACGATGCGGCTGAGCTGGCGAATAACATGTCATAACCAGACATTTGGTGATTGGCTTACGGGTAACCAATGATTTTATACTTCAGCCAAGCCATAACAGACTCCAATTATACCAATTAAGACTCAGACACACCAATTATGCCATACCAGACTCTGTCTAAGAAGCAAAGCGAAGTATTACCAGGCCACAGATGATCTGCAGTTATGTAATCATCATGTCACCAAAGAGCGCTTGGGTTGAACTGGTTTCAGCTGAAGAATTGAGATGTATAGATTCTGCTATTGGGATGTATTGTAAAAGGTTGTAAAAGAAATCCACAGCGAATTCATTTTAAAGGGATACTCCACTTTTTTTGGAAATAGGCTAATTTTACCACTTCCCCAGAGGTTAAACAGTTGGGTTTTACCGTTTTCAGAAGTATTCAGCCGATTTTCTGATATTTAGAAGAATATCAGTAAACAGACAGTTTCTGGTCTCATTGACTTCCATAGTATATTTTTTTTCCTACTATGGAAGTCAATGAGACCAGAAGCGGTCTGGTTACTGATATTCTTATAAATATCAGAAAATTGGCTGAATGGATTTGAAAACGGTAAAACTCAAATGTTTAACTCTGAGGGAGTTGTAAAATGAGCCTATTTCCAAAAAAAGTGGAGTATCCCTTTCAAAGACGAATAGAGAACTGCAATCAAGGCCTTTGTCGATCGGAAAGATGTGTTTGCCATCCTTCCTACGGGATTTGGCAAAGCTGACTCCGATGGTCGCTAAGAAGATAAAAACCCTGTGTTGTGGTTTCTCCTTTGGTCGCACTCATGGAGGACCAAGTAAGAAGCAACACTCATTATTTTACTACTTCTTCCAGCAAGCGTGCGGTTGAGTACTGTTAAAGGGACACTCCACTTTTTTTGGAAATAGGCTCATTTTACAACTCCCCCAGAGTTAAACAGTTTAGTTTTACCGTTTTCAAATCCATTGAGCCGATTTTCTGAAAAAGTGGAGTATCCCTTTAACAACTATGTGTAGTTCATAAAAAAAAACGTAGCTCATAAAAAAAACACTTATTGCGTTGCTCTGATTGGTTGTAGGTCTATCCAATTAAGTGTAGAGTTGGTGTTTTTTTTTCCTCATAAGCAAAGCCCTATAGAGTGCCGAAGTGATGACAACACTTTTATTTGTTGGACAACACGGAAGCTAGCAACGCATGGGTTCCCTCGATCAAAAAGCTATGCATTTTCCCCATAGACTTTTGGAAAATCGAAAAAAAAAAAAGATCTGTGTTTAACAAAGAGTTGTGACCCCGTTTTGTCTACCAAGATAATCTTTACAAGTTATATATATATATATCTTTACAAGTTATAATATATACAAGATACACAATAAAGTTTTAAAAACACAAGCAGGTTATAACTGTGTGTTTTATATCATAAATCAAAACGTGAAAATATTTAGAGGCTTTGTTCACCACAGACCTTATTTCAGGCGATTTAGCAAAAACCCATTCAAAAATCCCATAGACTTTAGAGCGAGGGAACCGGGCGTGCTAAAATGCTAACTCACTTCCGCGTTTTGGCCTACAAAGTGATGTCTAGAAGATAGGCTAGAAGGTATTATTTCTTAAAAAGAATCTTACTGACACCAAACTTTTGAATGTTAGTGCACAAAAAAATCCTCAGAAGCCTTCTTGGAAGTTTTTGCAGACCCTATGGAACACTTCTATAACTCACACATACACAGTCTCGCAGTGACGTGCCTCCCCTGCTCTTGATGCTGATCCTGTTTGTCTGTCTTCCCTTGAGCGTGGTTCTGTCCCGAATATGTGCTCCTCTCTTTCTCTCTCTGTGAGTATATGTCCTGCCTGGAGCGTCTGAACTCTGGAGTTGTATGTGTGTGTGCACACTAGAATTCTGTGTCAGCATGTTAATTCTGCGTGTAATTTGTCTTTGGACTTATTTGTGTCATCATTCTTTACACCTGTGTCTTTGGGGAGCCTGATGAACGATTGCAAACATTTGACTTAAAGTTGTAATATTTGTTTGTTTGCTTTTCTCTGTCCATTTTCTCTCTCTAGCTGCCTGGTTTTCTGTCATGCTGGTTTTCTAATGGAGTTTTTTCTTTCCCCTTTACTGTCTTTCATACTACTGACATTACTGTCAGTCATTTACAGTTGTATATTTGTAAGTGTACTGTATATTTAAATGGACTGCAGTCAAACAAGTGATTCAGGATTGAAATGTTTTATATTTTTAATCATACTTGGTGTGAAGAGGCTTTCACAGTATTCCTGAAAATCATCTTATATTCTTGCCTTTTTGGATATTAAAGGGATAGTTCACCCAAAAATGGAAATACTGTCATAATTTTCTCATCCTCATGTCATTTCAAACCCACAATTTGTTAACTTTTTGGTGGAAAATGAAGTAATTTTGATCTGTTCACACAACGTTACGAATTCAGACCAGAGTTATTTTAGTATTATTTACTATTATAGTATTTATAAATTATTTTTATTGATACTTTTTTGTACTTCTATTGTACTTTTTACTTTGTCTTAAATCTATTTCTATATACAGCTGTCCAGTACATTTTTATTTATTAATACAGTTTATGTTTTATTTAAACTTATTTTTTTCATTCAGTTGCAACATTTCTAAGTTTTAAGTTTGTAAAGTTTTTCATATAATATTTGTCTTATTTTGTTTTGCAATATTTACAATTTTACTTGACTTGAAATGTTAAGCAATATGAAATATAGATAATGTCACATGAAATACTTTTATGATGTAAAAGTTTTTAAAAAAAAATCCTTTTGGGGGGTTTGTTTTTGATGTCGTTTTGAAGCTTGACAGCAGTGTTCACTATTATCTTTCTGTGGGATGTCCTTAAAAATTCTCTTTATACGTTCCACATAAAAATATAACAGCATAAAGGTTTGGAATAACATTTTTTGGTGAACTTTTTCTTTTATCAGAATATGACTCCGAACATGGAAACAAAACTAAGAGTGAAGGTTCACACCTAAATTACTGCAGTCCATTTGAAAAAAAAATTATAATAACAAAAAAATATATATATATATATATATATATATATATATATATATATTACTGTATCTACTTTAGGTTTGGTCTTGCCTTTTCTGTTCTTCTGTCCGTTAATGTTCTTCTGACCTTTCTCTTTCTCCACCACTATTCTCATCTTCTCATTCTTCTCTTGTCATCTTTGTGTTTATTCTGCTTTGCCTGTGTCCAGCATTGAACTGTCCATCTCTGCTGTGTTGTGTGGTGCCACAGGTGGCGATCTGCAGACCACTTGCTGTACTCCAGACGAGGGCGGATGTGAAGACATGGACTGGGAGGAGGAGAGAGAGATGGAGAGACTGGCATGTGAGGGGGACGACTTCATCCCTCCTAAAATTATGGTACACATTATTGTTTTTTTAATTTTATTGTAATTTAGTTTTTATTAAAAATATATAGTTTTTTCCTTCTAATGCAAGGGAACGGTCCAAAATCCATATTCAGGCAGCTTTAAAGGGCTCCACATGACCCCAGCTGAATAAGGGTGTTATAGCCAAACAATCTGTCATTTTCAGAAGAAAAAAAAATGCTGCAAAGGAAGTTCACAAGATAGTTGAGTTTATGACCTCTCGTGTATGCAAGTTGGGAAGGTGACGTAAACAGAAAGAATTGTTTCAGTGTTTCATTTTTATTGTTAAAAATGGTTTGTTTGTGAGTGTATCCTGGATGTAAACTTCTATTGTTTTAATACTGACATTTCACACATTTTTCATACATATTTTACAATAATACATACGAATTTGTAAGAGTGCGGTCGTACAATTTAGACACCTCATAAAATGCATACGAATCGCTGTGAGATCGGATTGATCTATACACAGTATTTACCTCAATTACATCAGAAGTAACTGTAATTAAATTACAGATAAATGAAGAGTAATCCCTTACTTTACATTTTCAATGTTACAGTAATTTTACAGTATTTTGGATTTTGGATGTAACTTTTAACCCCAAAAAAGCTACAGACTGCAGCTTTAAATGTAAGTTTAGAGCTTTCTCCTGTGTCCTATTCTTGTTCAATGCAGAATGGCATTACTGCTGAAAGTTTAGTTTGAGCTGCACAGCCTGCACCCTCTATATGTGTCAATTTACATATCCTTTGACTTGAGGCTTATTCATTACACTTTTGGTCTGAAATGGCCTTTATATTTGCTAAAAATGACTCATCATTTCACCTTATTCTTCGCTGGGGTCATGTGGAGTCCTTTGAACCTGCCTAAATGTGGATTTTGGCCTGCTAAAAAATGATCTACGTTGAGCACCATTCACTTGAATATTAAATCCTGGAAAGTTTTCCTTCAAAACCTTAATTTCTCTTTGGCTAAGTAAAGAAAGTCATATACAGCTTGGATGGTCTTGAATTAGATAATATGGAAATTTTCATTTTTGGCTGAACTTTTCCTTTAAATACATTTATTTAAAAATCAAATATAAAGATCCTTTTCATTTCTGTGATTTTGTATCTTTTAGCTGATCTCATCGAAAGTGCCCAAAGCAGAATATGTTCCCAATATTATTCGAAAGGAGGATCCTTCTATTATACCCATACTCTATGTAAGTCAAACCTGTGTTTACTCTGCATCACTTAGTATGACATGACATATCATCAAAATATTACACGTGACATCAAGTTTTTATTTCAAAAACACTAGATATCAATTTAAAGGTTACGGATTTTCGCACTTGAAACATAATGGATAATGCCCTGTGCAATAAAGACAAGGTACTGTAAAGGATGAGATATAGCTGGACATGTCGCAAAATACTGTCCAGAGATTTAGACAAACAAGTGAAGAGCAAATGACACCACGTCCTCAACTGCACAAAGAAAAGCAGGAGCCAGTGATGTTATCTAGACCGGACGAGTGCATATTAGTGATTAGTGAAATTAAGCATTATACAAAGAACATTTTCCCTTTACAATTAGTCCTGCAATGTCATTCAGTCTTATCTGTGTATTTGTATTGATTGCTTTTATTATTTTTATCTCCAGGATCACGAGCATGCGACGTTTGATGATATTCTGGGTATGTAGCTTCATGTGTTGATAGTTTATTGTGTGTTTGTGTACTTTTTTGTGTATTTGATCACTATACCCCTTGCCTGGTGGTTTCAGTGTGGAATGACGGTGCGTTCTGTATTGATTTTTGCACCAGCCAGCATGAGGAACACAAAAACAATTGGATTCCTGATAAATGACACTGGATCAAAGAAGCAGCAATATTTTTTATTGACTATTATATTACAGTGTAGGAATCACACACAGTCACTGATAAATCATAAATGAAACTGCGAATTTGAATAATCATGTTAATTATATTTTTGATCTTTGTCTATTTGTTTGTGCATGCAACATATAAATATAAAATATAAAACGTAAGGTCCTATTGGTTAACCTCATTTAACAATAACAAATGTATCGCTCGTTCTTAGTTATTTTACAATATTTATTAATATTTGTTAATATTATTTAATACAAGTACATTGTTAGTTTGTGTTACCTCAGGTCCATTTAATAATATTAACAGATACAACCTTTGATTTTAATTATGTATTGGTAAAGGTTGAAATTAAAACAAACTAAGATTAATAAATGTGTTAGAAATGTTTTTCATTGTAAGTTCATGTTGATTTATGTTAACAAATAAAACCTTATTGTAAACTAATATTTAAGATGAAATGGAAATATAATATAATATAATAATACGGAAATGATGTTGTTATATATTATATAATATTATATTACATAATGTAATAAAATATAATTTAACATAATATTAAATTATATTATATTACATTATATTATATCACATTATAATTTAAAATAATGTAATATAATTATAATACATTATACATAATATATTACTATATTATATTATATTATATTTATTATGTTATAAAAGGTGAACCTCAGGAATAAAATAAATCATTATAATGATCAAAACAACTAAAATTTTATTCATAAAGCACTTTCAAAACCATAAGAATGACTCAACGTGCTATAAATAAACAGCATAGAACTCTAAAATTATTTCAAACATAAAATAACATTAAATCACAACAGCAATGAAGTTGATTAAGTTCGATTAATTTTCAGACAAAGTGAGATTAAATAATTATGAATTATTATTATTATGAAAGTGTCCATAATAAAACTTGATCATTTTAATTTAAGGGTTTGCAGGAAAATCAATATTCCAGCAATGCAAGAAAATTTTGCCTTGATGTCCAAGTTGTTATATATTGAATAAGATGACAGAACGGTGACTTTTACATTTAAAGTAAAACCAGGGATAAAGTCGAATCCTAGGGTCAGATCTGGTTTCATAAACATTGCCATGACCTCTCCCCAATAAGAGAACATTTTTAAAGCCTTAGACATTGTCAACTTATGATATTGCATGTAAATGATACACTAGCAGTGCTGGTCATCCTGATAGTGTGTTTGTTTTTTGTGCAGAGGAGATTGAGAAGAGGCTGACAGCCTACAGGAAGGGCTCAAAGATCTGGCGCATGATGATCTTCTGTCAGGTAAGAGAAAAACTAGGCCAACAAACACACACAAAATGACAGGAAATGAGACTGCAAGTGCATCAGAGCGAATCAGCAGTGATCTCTTCAGTTTGATGTTGTGTGTTCAGACGGACAGAAATTCACTGGTTCACTCTGTCAGTTCAGAGGATAGTACTGATCTCCTATTTCTTTGAGTTTGATGTTAATGTAAGGTTTCAAATGTGTCATTTTCTGTCTCAGGGCGGCCCAGGACACCTGTACTTGCTGAAGAATAAAGTGGCCACTTTTGCCAAGGTCGAGAAAGAAGAAGACATGAGCCAGTTAGTGAGATCCACACATTTCTTTCTGTCAGAATATTCCTTCAATGACAGAACTATTATAAGAGGGATTTGCTTGTTTGTTTGTGGTGTACATCCAGGTTTTGGAAACGACTAAGCCGGTTTATGAGTAAAGTGAATCCAGAGCCAAACCTGATCCACATCATGGGCTGCTATGTCCTGGGCAATCCGAATGGAGAGAAGGTACGTCAAGTTCTGAACCAGCAAGTCTGTGGTGTAACGTGGACGTAATGCTTGTGCCTTGAGTTTCTGCTTTATATTTAGAAATGGTCCCTCTGGGGCCTGCCTTGGCCATGTTCAGCTCTTATCTCTTAAGACACAAACATGCACCAACTCCATCTCTCCATTTTTGTATTTAACACCTCTCTGTCTGTCACCATCATGCCTGACAGCCTTTTCCCCTCAGTTATGTAACAAAAAATAACTCTTTCCTGTCCAGTATCTTTTAAAGATCTAGAGCTGTGTTTAAGCATTAACAGTCTGTAATTGTCCATTTATTGTAATTTGTGGAAGTGTTTTTACTATTTCTGAATTCACTTTAGTTTCTGGAAACACTTAATTTTATCTTCTGCAATGCAACGAATAAACCCAATTTTGAATGTTGAAAAATTTGTTATCTGTTAGTTTTTTTTTTAGTTTTTTTAGTTTTTGTTTTTTGAAAGAATTGAATACTTTTATTCAGGAAGGACCTATTAAATTGGTCAAAAGTGACAGTAAAGACTTTAATAATAATGCATAAGATTTCTATTTCAAATAAATGCTGTTATTTTGATCTTTCTATTCGTAAAATATTCCTGAAAAAAATGTATCAGTTTCCACAAAAATATTTTGCAGCCAAACAGTTTTCAACATTAAAAATCAGGGTTATTATCAATAATTAAAATTAAAACTTAAACCATTAAAATAAAAAAATCATTACATTAAATAAATATTAGCTGAAATATATTTTATATTTATATTTAACTAGTTGCCAAGCCCTCATTTCTCATTTTCTTTTACTTTAATAAAAGTACTTAACTAAAATGAATAAGAACTATACAGACTTTTTTAAGTGACAAAATTACTAAAACTGTAACTAAAATTAAATGAAAACTGAAAATAAAAAAATAAAACAAATCAATGTATTAATAAAAACTAAAATAACACTGATTATAATAAGACATTTTTATTGAGCACCAAATCGGCATATTAGAATGATTTCTGAAGGATCATTGCCTTGACATCACTGGAATAAATTATATTTGAAAATATATTAAAACAAAAAACAGTTATTTTAAATTCTAATATGTCACAATATTAATTGATCATATAAATGCAGCCTTGACGAGTGTAAGAGACTATCTTACCAACTCCAAACTTTTAAACGATAGTATATGCATCACGCAGACTTGCTGTGATCGCTAACATCTGATCTGAAACTCTCTAACTGTTGGAGTTGTGAATAGAACGCAAGTCTGCGTCTGTCCTCTAGGGTCGGCCTTGACTTTCAGCTCATTCCGTCTGTTTGGTGTTATATGACGGGAGCCCGGAGATCACGCCCCAATGACACATTCATGCCACCCTTGGAACCTAATGTACCGTCTCGTTTCTATGGAGACGGGTTCGACCTAAATCTCATTCGCCATTCGTCATTGCGCAAAAAGCGCCACCGTTCCTGAGAATTGCGTTTGCGTACGTGCTTGTGGTTGACACCCGGGTAATGTGTGTGTGAGTTCGTGAACGCATGCTGGGTTCTCCGCCAACAGAATCTGGCCTTCGGAAGAGCATATCTATGTATGTTGATCCCAAACGAGAGCTCTCTGTACCTTGCACCATTTGCTTGTGGCGTCCTCCTTAGCGTTATGGTCACGTTCTCAATGTGAGCCGGAAGAGAAAATCTGTGTCTGTAAATTCATCTTTAATCTCCGTCTGGGCTCTCGGAGCAGTGCATGGATCTTAAGATCTTAACTGGGTTCTTTTAAAGGTTCCTGTTTGCCCTTCCTGTCGCCCGTATGAGATTTATCCAGGGCCATAAAGAGAGAGACTGCCATTATCCCTAACTAACCTCCTCGAGTCAAAGAGCGAGTGAAGGAGAGCGTGAGAGAGCTGTGTGAGTGGGAGGAAAAAAAGGGGGATTATTAATGTCTTGGCTTATCATGTGCCAACAGCTGTTCCAGAAACTGAAGAACCTGATGAGGCCTTATTCTGTCAAGTTTGAGTCACCGCTGGAGCTCTCTGCTCAGGGTGAGACCGTCTGCATGAAACTGCTGAAATGTGCTTACGCTCACACTCCTACACGGATAAACACACAAACAGACTCTTTCTGGCATGATTTGAAATCTAGTGGATCCATGATTTACTCACCCTGAAGTCATCCTAGCTAGGTGTACAGTACATAACATTCTTCTTTTTAGACGAATACAATCGGAGTTATTTAAAAAAAAAATGTCCTGGCTCTTCCAAGCTTTATAATGGGAGTGAATGAGCACAATTTTTCCAAACATGTGGGTCTATCCATCATAAAAGTGTCCCAAACAGCTCAGAGGGGTTAATGTAGGCCTTCTGAAGCAAAGCAAAGAGTTGGTATAAATCCATGGTAAAAACTTTATCGACTAAAATAACTAGCTTCCGGCAAACGGTCGTACGCAACGATTTACGGCGAAAGACTTGAACTTGACGCACAACATAATGACGAACGCGGTTGACCAGCCCTGTTTGTTTGAACCACGAAAGGCGTCAAAGAAGAATTTTATATACACATAGGATGACTTCAAGGTGTGTAATCATGGGCTAATTTTTGTTTTAGGGTGAACTATCCATTTAATGGAGGAAACATATTGATATACAGTGGATGAGCATGTTATTTAAAGGGATTTTTCACCCAAAAATATGAAATCTTCATGTCTGTCGAAACGTGTACACTGTTCTTTTTTTCATAAAATAACTATTGTATAGCTATTTTGTCATTTGCTTATCCTCATGTCATGTTGTGCATTACCTGTATAAACGGTTTGGAATGGTATGAAGACAGATTTTCCCTTTTTGGGTGAACTATGTCTTTAATGTTTATCTTCATTGACATGCTTTTCATAATACTGTAAATTAAGTTTACACGTCTTTTTTTTACCTGTCCTGGGCCGGCCACGCCACCCCTCTCTTTCAATAGCTATGTTTCTATTCAAAGTTGCGAATTTAACTTATGTGCAAAATTGGAATGTCGCATAAAACATTTGCGAATAAAGCACCGTTTCCATCCAATGAGTCGAATAAAACGACACTTCCTATTAAACTGGTGCTAAATATCACTAAGAAAAGTAGGAGAAGCTAGCCTGGGTTTCCCCATGCTGCCTTGCCGCAGCGCGATTTTATTCTGGATACCATGAACCAAATTTTCCCCTGAAATGGGGAACCAATCACAGAACGGGGAGGGAGCACAGGCGCATTTGATAGACGTACAGGCGCATTTGATAGACATTCATAGTACCCAATAATACGGCTCTGGGCATTCGCAAACCATGCCTCAAATACGTGAAAATGAACATGTGATTTCTAGACCACGTTTCATTCTCAATGATACGTGGTCTGGCGTTAGCCAGGCTAAGGTGAAGCCACTGTATATAAAACTTTTTTGTATATATAAAATTACTGAAGTGTCAGAGTGTGCAGATGCGACATAATAAAGGCGGTCATGTTATCTTGCCTTCGGATCTGCTGTTTTGGAACACAGTCGTATAAGACAGTTCTGGGGGGGTCATTATACCGAACCATTTAAACGACAGACTTTGCTCAGGCATTTCAGAATGACCAAAACAGCATTTCAGATGCTGTGCAACGACTCGAGATTGGTCCACTAGCTGCACATGGGGGAATTTATTCTGGAAATGTGTTTCTAGCGTAGTTTATGCGCATGTTTTCTTATCAGAAAAAATATCCGACTCAATTGAGCGCATGCAGGTTTTTTATGCACATTTTTAGAATGTATGCGCATCTTGCCGTTTCCATCCAACATTTTTTATGTGATATCAAAAAGTCCGGATAAAAATAGGTTGATGGAATCATGCTCTCAATTTCCACTCTTCATTCTTTACCACTTCTGTCATCTCTCTTTATCTATATTGTCTCTCTCTGCATGCTGTTTTCCAATTACCGCCTGAGAGAATCTATATGGAAGTGTCTGTTCATCATAGAGAGACATGCTCATATTGAATTATTCGCCAAATGTATTCCACACTCATATTTCCTCTCTATTCCACTCCTTTAGGCAAAGAAATGATTGAGATGTACTTCGACTTCCGCCTGTTTCGACTTTGGAAAACCCGGCAGCACTCAAAACTCCTCGACTACGAAGATCTCTTGTGACCCCGCGCGGGTCAGCCTGTATCATTGCGGGCAGGACGTCCCACTGTCATTTTCGGAAAACAGGAGGAAATGGAAAACGAGTGGAGACGGTCACAGCGAGTGTCGAGTATTGTTTTTTTCAGCTCGTCTCTGCGGACTTCAACCACCCCCGAACGGTAACACACAAGAGACAAATAGCAAATGATTCAAAATGCAAGAGAAATCCGGATACATGGATGTTTCGGTTCTCTAATGGAGAAAAGTGTTTTTTCTGGTTGACAAACAAGTTGTCGACTGTTTTCTTTTTTTCAACTAACATATCGCCAAATGCTATCGATCACTAGCCGAGACAGTTGTGCTTTTGACAGAGTCCTGCGTGCAATATCAAGCCGCGCTGAAACTTACCTACCAGAACACAGAAAATCGTCATATATGAAATAACTGCTAATATATTGATATACATACAGGATATACATCTCATGAAAATATAGAGTAGCTATAGTCATCCAAATAATATAAATGTCAATGGTACACAAATTACTTTTTCAGTGTTTATTGTTGTGGTCTTTCTAATGAACTTTTTTGAATAACTCAGGTTTTAGCCTTTACGAATATGTTAATTACTCCCCTATCCAGATGTGTGGAAGTCATTTAGGTGGAAAGAATGTACATTCTGCCAACATGTTTCTATGTGCTTGTTTCATAGGGTTAAGGAATCTTTCATCACTTTTCGTTTTCGGCATAACTCGTGTCTCCTCATTAGATGCCAGTATCTGTCCCTCCATTAAAAATATAGACCCATCATACGCAGTCTCCAAACTGGGATATCGTGACTTCCAGTCATAATAATAGAAACTCTGACCTCAATATAACCAGGCATCTCCACCAGGTTCATCTGAAGTGTCAGAAGGGACATAGCATTACACAGGGAGACGTTACAGAATTGCAAAAATAAGCGCTTGTGTCAATGTGTTCATAACAATTAAGCAGTTTTCATGCTCGGTTTGATTGTAAGTCAGTCTTTAAACATATTATTTGGCTCCAAATGGCAGTATATTTAAGCCATCATTGTGTGTGCCTCCATTAGTACAGTACATGTCAAAAAAGGAAAATTGATGTCTAGTTCACTCTTTTACTCATGTTTTGGTTTTAGCACCAGTTTTTGTGGCACTTCCTTCTGTATCAAATATACACTTAAAAGGTTTGGGTCAATAGATTTTTGAACACTTTTATTCAGCAAGGATGATTTAAATCGATCAAAAGAGACAGTAAAGACAAAAAAATCCACAGTTTCCACAAAAGAAATTTAAGTAGCACACAATTATAGAAAACAGTTATTCATCGGCTCTAGTGTGATCAGCCTTATTTTTCTCACCATTTAGTCTGAAGCCATTGGTGTAGTACTAGTGGGTCATGAACAGGCATTATTCTGAAGGTCACTATTGCCTTATGGGGCGGGTTGGTATTTGATGGCCATACCTGTATAATAGAACGATTTAGACCGTTTTATGCCAGCTTGCAGGTGTAAACTCTATGCATTCTTCTTCTTCCATTAGTAGCTTTCAAAGATTTTGAGCAACTCGGGAGTTGATTTTCATGTGAATCTTTATGAATGTTCTATTGTACTCAGCTAATAAGCCATACACTCTTTAGCAAGCTGCTCAGACTGATGGCTCTTTGATGTGGATGGCTTCAGGCCCTCATGTTGAACTTCAAGCTGGTTGAATGATGGAATCTTCTATTGTCTTGCTTATAGCATCCACAATGCTAATTGGCAACTCCTTTGGTGTTGTTCAGGCAATCTTTAACTTAATTGATAGACAGAATGAGGTCTTGCCCCGTGGAAATAAGTGAAGCAGTCAGTTCTCGAAATGGTCTTAGATATGAGAATGAAAGGAAATGAACTCCAACATGCTTTAGAACGTTACCTTGCCAAGATGTGCATCATCTGGAATGCATCATATTCAAATTTAGTGGTGATTTAGGGGTGTTTAATGTTTAAATGCCTAATACTATAGTTTAATGTTGTGACACAACTAAAAATAAGGTTTATTTCATAGAAACGTGTAAACACTGTTGTGGTTGGGGGCGGACTAATCTGTTTGGGCCTGGCCAAATGGGGGGAATTAGAAAGGCTTGTCAACATACTTTTGGCCATGTAGGGTGCATTCATAATCACAAATGTTGCGAAATATCTGACAGGGACAATTTTAGCAACATATTTAAAAGTTAAAACATTTATTTTGCATCTGAGGGTACACCATTTTCAACTAAAAAGCATAATGAAAAAAAAAAAAAAAAAAAACGTCAACACAACAACAGTGTTTTGGGGACCTGACAACGCAAACTTGAAACGGGTTTCAAAGTAAATTTTTTTTTAAAACTATACAGTTATTGTCTCTGTGTAAACTACAAAAAAACGTGAATTTGTGAAAACGATGACTTCATGCGCATGCATATTACGTGTTCAGTCTATAGGCGCAGTCTAAAGTGACATCGCCAACTACTGGCCTGAGCGCATAATGCATCACTTTTTATCGTTTTCATCAATGGTGATCGTTTTGACAACGTGAAAAGCGCAAAGGAAAAACTTTTCCAAACTTAGTACATCGTTAGATGAAAATGCACACATTGAAAGGACATCTTGGAAAAGTACATGTACTATCAAGATATATATCCAGTCATACCCCCGTTTTAAAGGTACATAAAGGGATCCAATATGGTGGACATACACAAAAGCTAATTAAGAAAAAGTTTCCACTTCCACTGGTGTGTGTCTGGATATAGAATACAGTGGGGTTGTATTATCAGGGGACATTGCCGGTGGTCCGTGCAGTCAGATAAGCACACCATTTCCCCTAAAGGGCTGCACCCCAACCAGAAAATTTGGCTGCAAATGAATTAGACTGATCCTCTAGCAATTCCAGTCATTATGGGGCCATCTGTGACTCGCAGTAGGTGTCAGAGAGCCTGGCATGAGGGGAACGAGAACGAAACCACATTCACTATTCTACAGACGCCAACATCACGTTAACGGGAACATTTGGTAGTGAGAGTGAATGTCGTCTTGGGATGTTCAATATGAACAGAATGCATCAAATGGAGGGCAGTCATATCACATGTATCACTTATAACCACCGTCCTGTAAGAATGTTTGCACATTTATTCATTTAATTTTTAATGAATAGTATTTTAAAGCTGTTTGTCAATGTAGCAATATACAGTATGTAACTCCTCTGATGTACATGTTAATGTTTTGACCTTTTTACTAATTTATTATATTTATTTTGTGCTGGACATTAATAGCAGTTTGTGCAAGGCTTTCTTTTATTATGGAAGAATCTCAACTTCTTCTGTACACAAAGCTTTGGCAATGTCTTTACATTTATCTTTGTATTATATTAGCCTCAAAAATTATCTACAAGTAACACTTTATGAAAAGGGTAAATTTGTTAACATTAGTTAATGCAATATGCACAACAAATGTTTTCACAGCATGTATTAATCAGTGTTATTTATATATTACTGTAGTATTTATTAATAATTTTATATTTTGTTTTTATATTTAGTACTTTTTTGTTTTGTATTTTTTTTTTCAGTTTTAGTTGTTATCATAAGCCTTCATTTAAAGGGATACTCCACTTTTTTTGGAAATAGGCTCATTTTACCACTCCCCCAGAGGTTAAACAGTTGGGTTTTACCGTTTTCAGATGTATTCAGCCGTTTTTCTGATATTTAGAAGAATATAACAGACCGCTTCTGGTCTCATTGACTTCCATAGTATATTTTTTTCCTACTATGGAAGTCAATGAGACCAGAAACGGTCTGGTTACTGATATACTTCTAAATATCAAAAAATCGGCTGAATGGATTTGAAAATGGTAAAACTCAAATGTTTAACTCTGGGGGAGTTAAAATGTCCAAAAAAAGTGGAGTATCCCTTTAAACTTTTTTTACTGAATGAAAATGATTTTAATAGTTTTAGATAACTGTTATAAATCTAGCTTAATTTATATTAATTTTTAATTAAATACAACAAATTAAGTAGCTCGTAAACATACCGTATCAGTAGGAAAAACTGAAATTGTCTGTTAAACATGAAAGTATTATGCAATCATCTAAGAATTTCTCCTTATAAACAACAAGCTTTTTGGCATAAAGGGTTCATTTATGAAATGTTGCGAAGAAACTGTCCTACATTTGATCTTACTTTAGGGCCTACATTAACTACAGTAAGGTTAATAAATTCAGCCTTATTGTAAAGTGTTACCGATCTCATTTATTGCCAGCTTGCTTGTAGGCTACTTGATGTAAACAGAGATGGCTGATCGAAGGCTGACAAGAAAAAACTCCCGCCCAAATGTCAACTATGACCCAACCACTAATCTCTAAAAAAATTGGTAGTAGAGGTTGATTCTAAACCAGCTAACCAACAAAAATCTGCATACGTTTAAATCAACATTGTTTGTTGTCATTGTTTGACATGCATGAATGGGTGGTTCAGCCGTCACTCTACATGATCAGAAGATTGCCTCAGCTTTAACAGTGTTTAGCCATCTAATGTATCCCCTTTGTTGTTGAGCCTAAACTAATTATGTGTAAAAAAAAAAAAAAAAAAAATTGTATTAAAGGAGTGGTGCTGTGATTTTTTTTTTTTTTTTTTTTTTTTTAGATAAAGTATTTATTTATTCAAACATACAAGGTATTTTTATGAGACTTTATGGACAACAGTATGTTGGTATTTGTTTTTATTCACTATATTAGTAGCCTTTATCAGGCATTACAGTCAAGGAAATCTATAATACCTAGAGAAAGCTGTCTGTTAGCATTTCCATTCATCACAACTGCACTTGTGGAAACCCCCCAGAAGCATTTAAAGTTTTACTAAAAAACTGTAAACTAACACTATTCTGCATACCGGAAAAAAAAAAATGGAATAAAATGGCATTTACTATCTAGAACTAACCTGGTCATACTTAACGTTGACCTCTTAAGAACAGTATTTACACATAAATCTTGCATTGGTCGGCTACAATGAGCAAATCAAGCTGGTGCTTCCAGTGAGAGCACAAATAAAAATGTAAACCATTAATGAGATATGGTATAAACAGTATTATTTTACATCTCGTGCATATATTTCAACCCTGTGTGGTCATGCAATATGCTTGTTAATGCAGTTTAATGCTTATAGGCCTACCAAATTAAATTCAAGTGAGGGTGCAGTTACAGACCGGCCTTTCAGCTCACTCTAAATGCTCTTGAGTAGCATCATTATCTCACAAACTTTCATCCCCTCACGGTCACCACGTCCCGTTCATGTGTGCAGGAAGGTGAGCAGAAGCGCAGGTGCACCAGATCTCATTAGCTTTATGAGAGACTTGATGGATGGTTCGGTTTTCAGAGCATTACATTCCAACCCTCTTCACATCATATGAGGTTGTGTTTTATAATTAAAGAGAATGAATATTCAACAAAAATACATCCTTAATTGTCTGCTATTCAGTAAAGACAATGAAAATGTTCTCCATGCCACTGGAGAGGTGGAGAGCGTGTACCATCGATCATAATTGAGGGTTTTTTTAATGCTCTCGTGAATAATGATGACATGCTATTTTTTTCATGAGGTAGATATTGTAGATATGAATTACATAATAGATATATCTGGTGTTGATTATGTCATTGAGATATCTACATCTGCAGATTTGTGTATTGTGCATTTCATGGTGTAACTGAATCATTGTGCTGAAGATGAAACTCATGCGGTCGCTGGACGCGCAGCATCTTAAATACGAGATATTCCAACGTGCTGGCTCTGAACGGGTGCAAAGTGTTTCTAATGCTTTTCTTTTCTAATAAAATGTTGTTTCGACCATCCTTTGTGGACCCTTTCCTTTGTTCCTCAATTTTTTTTCTGAATGAATGAATGTCTGTTAGCACTTTATTGCTTAAGCATATAAACCTTTAACTGTTGCCTCATGCACTCCAATGCAGAATGCCATCAAATTCTTAAAAATGAAAAGAATAGGGAATAGGAGAATTGTTAGGCACCAAGTACAATGGGGTTATTATGGTATTGCCATGGTAACATCCCTTTTGCAGCATAAAAAATAGTACAATTAATTAATAACATTAAACAAATATTATTCACAATGTCGTTTTTGTTAGTTTAAGTCATTCGTTATTTGTGAATGAAAAACATTTGTAAAGCTTTGTATCTTTAGAAACCCAGTCATATTTATGAATGGGCAGAGTTTATTCCCTTATTTTCCCCTGAGATGGGAGAAATAAGGATTTAAGTGTTTTACTTCCTGCTTATCATGACGTAAAAATCGTCATTTTGCGTCACGATAAGCAGGAAGTCATATTTCATTAAAATCTGTATATACTACAGACTATAGACTACTCTGAGAGTCAAAAATGGCCCAGTTTGTCATAAAACAGAAGAGTAACATTTAGTTTTATGTGAAAATTGCTCAATGAACTACATCTCCCGAGAAGCGAAACAACGAGTGAGATCCGCTGTTCTTGTGTGCAGTCTGGTACAAAACACTCAGGCATGACGGCGTAACGTTACGATTATAACGTAAGACTATAGAAAGAATGACAGACATTAGCCTTAGTAAAGTTAGCTTCATTCATTGAGAGAAAATGTGCGCCTTTGGGGTTTGTAGTCTTTGTAATTACATATTTTCACGTCTTATACCTCAACGGTTTTACATCAAACTGCTACTTTCTTTACTTTAAAATGTATCTTTTAAATTGACAAACAACATATGTGTAATTCAGGGCACAATTCAAACGAGAACAAAATATTTGTTGTCTCTCGCCATTGACTACCATACAAGAGAGACGCGAGACCGGCGCGTGCCTCACAGGTGTCTTTCATCATCACTCACGCCACCGGCCTCGCGCGGCCCCTCGATCGTCCTGCTCACCACAGCCAACTAGACATTTTGTGTGAAATGAATTTCAAACTCTGGTGACAGCTAACGTTAGCCTTCTTCTTCTTCTTCTGTTGTTTAAATGGCAGTTGGCAAACCAACTTTAAGGTGCATTTAAGGTGTCCGCCACCTACTGGATTGGAGTATGGAGCACTACTTGATAGAATACACTTGATGGGGGAAAAAAAAAAAATCTTACCAGTTCTGTGTCATTTAAAAATTTGAAAACTTTTCGTGTATTGTATAATTTGTTCCTTCTAAAAATTCCTTAAGTGTATAATTTCTTACACCCCTATCATTTAATGACTGAATTAATTCAAGCCTTTCTCTTCTGTATGCTACACATTCTAGTAATATATGTTTTACTGTTTCTGGATATCCACATTTATCGCAATTACCACTTTCATGTTTTCCTATTTTATGTAAACTTTGATTCACTGCTGTATGTCCAATACGTAATCTTGTCATTATCACATCCTTTTTCCTGTTATTAATGTTTGTTCTTAACCCCCCCACATTACTTTGTATACTATACTATACCCTTAATTCATTGTCCCATATCCTCTGCCACCTCTTTATCACTTCAGTCCCAATCAGCCCCTTAATTTCTGCTTTACTTGCTGAGCTCTGGTCTTGCTGGTCTTGCTGAGCTCAAAGGAGGCGTTGAAAGATCCTGAGCATCATGCTTAGGATCTTTCAACGCCTCCTTTGCCAGTTTATCGGCTTCCTCGTTCCCCTTTACTCCGACATGTGCTGGCACCCTCAAAAAACTCACTCTTATGCCTAAGTGTTTTATGTTAAATAACTTCTGCAATATTTCATTTAAAATATCTTGTCTTGTTACAGAAGTTCCACTCTATAAACTTTGCAGAGCTGATTGTGAGTCTGTACATATCACACTACAATTAGGCTGCCTTTCTTTTATCCATTGTAACGCTAATGATATAGCTATCAGTTCTGTTGTAAAAACAGATGTATGATCTGTTACTCTTTTTGATATTTTAAATATCTGTCCTGAGGGATATACACTGCTGCAGCTGCTCTACCTGTTATGGGGTCTTTTGTTCCATCTGTAAATATTTTTATCATGTTGTTATATACTTTATTAATGTGTTGTTGAACAATAACTTTTAATAATGTTAGAGTGAATTCTCTGTTTGCGCTGTTCCGGATTAGTGGGTGTGGCTTGCAGAGCTGTGCAATGCGGTGCATTGTGGGACCTGTAGTCTTTCATACAAATGCGCCCCTTGTTTATTTTCTGTCTTTTCGCGGTCAAGAGGGCAGCAAATTAAAAATTCTTTTACATTTCGACTACATATATGACCCACTTTCAATAAAGATTAATGTTGCAATGGGTGAAATGCTCCTTTAATATTTTGTGGAAATAGGAATTGTTGGAAGTGAACAATAAATATTAAAAGAGGAAACTAAGGGGTGGTTTACACTACTATTTTTCAACTAAAAACTGAAATCTTTTTATGTGTTTTGGCCTTTCATTTACATGATAACGGCGGATTGGGGGCCTGGAAACTGCACCTTTTGAAAACCGTTTTCAAAGTGCAAATGTGTTTTATGTTCAATGAACAAAGATAATTTGATAACTAGACCAGAAAACTTTGCCACGAGTCCCACGACGTTAAGCAAAGTTCTGAGTGAGGTCCCTGTTAGTTAGGATGAATCAGCATTTTCTCTGAAAGAAAACACTTTTTTTTTTTGTTTATTCAACTCTAAATATACAGCGCACCATGTTTCACTCTTCCCCAGAAGGCCATCTGGACAGGCAAGGTGAGAGCCGACAGGATCATGACAACAGGACGCCGTGATCTTCTGACCTTGCTGAGTTCAAGGCTGAGGTGAGGATGGAGATGGCCTGTCAGAACACAACGTGCGGCTTGAAATTTATCATTTATATTTTTTTTTCCATTTGTAGTCCAAAAAACTACGGTATTAGAATAACACTTGACTGACTTTTTATTTTTAGGTGAACTATCCCTTTATAGTTTTCTAAGGCTGGCTAATTACTCCATAATGTGACAATGTGTGTCTGATTTTCCCATGTGAGACATTCACTGTTAGGATCAATGCCAAGACTTTAAAGATAGGCCTACATCAAATAAATAAATATGTTCTGAGAAACATTCCGTGAAGTAAACTGTGACAACTAGCCAAGGCCTATACACAATAAGAAAAAGTTTAAATTACTGTAAAATTGTGTGGAAAAGCCTTTGTTTATATGAAAGCGCATATGAGCCTTGAGAAGGATGCAGTGGACAGACTGGCCTTGTGCAGAGAACATCAATCCATACAGCCGTGTGCCAGTAAAACCTTCAGCTGTGACACTAGTGGTAATATATGTGTTTTCTCTTCCATCATCCACTGCCCTAGATGAGACAGTCCTGTGTCCATTATTTTCTCTTATCCAGATCTGAGAGAGCTGGCCTGCTCAGTTATCATCTATCTGAAGGAAGGGTCGACTGTAACGCCACCCAGAGGACAGGGTGAGCATGTCACACTGA
The DNA here is from genome assembly GCF_016745375.1 of Pimephales promelas. The sequence continues at coordinate 942,960 of NW_024121148.1, forward strand.
GAGAGAAAAAAAGTGCCACAAAACTTTCCCTGCCCTAGCATTTAATTGGACTTTCTCTCTTATTAAAAAAATAAGTTCAAGGTCACGTGAGATGTGTGAGATTAATAATTTTTTTAACTGTTCATATTTTTTTTTTTAACTAATTACGATATGTTAGTTGTGATAAAAAATATGAGCGTCAGAGGAGGTGTCAGAAAATCAGAGGTGGACAGTAACAAAGTACATTTACTTAAGTACTGTACTTTACAGTTTTTGAGTATCTGTTCTTTACTTTTTTTCTGGAAACAATTTACTTTAACTTCACTACATCTGAAAGACAAATCGCTATTTTCTACATTTCTTCGTTACTTGTTAATAAACGTTGTGTTTATTTTCTGGGCTCATCTGATTTTTGTACATATACTTTATTATGATTTTAGTATCATAATGGTTAATAAACGCACGCACAATTATCTGCGAACTTTAGTTATGTTTTACTAACAAATGCCTTTTCAACGTATGTGTGCAAAATTCAGAATTTAACTTAATGTCCCGCAAATATAGAGTCTAAGCAAATATAGAGTCTAAGCCTACTATACGTGTTTTAGCCATTAAATAAGCTCATTTAGTTTAATATTTGTTAAAATATTATAATGTTTTTTTTTTATAATGTTGATTATGAAAAGTGAACAGCATGAGTAAGATGGATGCGCAATATATCGTGAGACATTGAGTGGGTCAGACATGATTTTGACCACTTCATTAAGTTTTGTTTAGAAGAAAGCCGTTCCCATTCAGACCCTGTGTCCATTACAATGGACATCACATGTCAGCCCCCTTTTTTTAACTTCTGGAGCATTTCACGTAGTTATGCTCCAGAAGGGTCTAGAGGGTCTAAAGCTCTGGAAGGGTCTGCAAAAAAAAAAAAGTTTCTCTGATCTTCTTGAAACTCTGGATTCTGAAAATGGAGGCGCCAGACCCTTCCAGAGCTGAGATATTGAGATCCCACGAACCCACTATTTTTATAATGGCATAAATGCTAAGTGGAATCTCAATATCTCAGCTCTGGAACGCCCTGTTGACGTTTTCGGTGCAAAAAAAAAAAAGTTTCTCTGATCTTCTTGAAACGCTAGATTCTGATAGAGGGCCCTGAGACTTAGACCTGAGTGCAAAAATCTCTCTAGAGTCTCTAGACCCTTCCTGAGCTGAGATATTGAGATCCCACGTAGCCCGCCTGCAAGCTATTGAATGGGGATTTGGGTAGTGTATTTTTTGGACATTTTAATTAAAGTTCCTTGATAAAATGAACTATTTTACTGCACTCAGAATCCAGAGATTCAAGAAGATCAGAGAAACTCAAAATTTTGACCCCCCCAAAAAACGGCAGGGGTACCACTGTCGTTTTTTTTTTTTTTTTTTTTTTTTTTTCGGTGTGAAAAATTAACCAATTCAGACCCTGTGTCCATTAAAATGGACATCACATGTCAGTCCCCTTTTTTAAACTTCTGGAGCATTTCACCTAGTTTAAAGCCTGCAGTCCATGAGATTGGACATTTGTCATCAAATCAAATGCCAGTAAAGCTCTGCATGTAGTAATTATAGATAAAAACAAAACTCTGGAGTGAAGTGCTGCCATGCTTCTCTTCAATGTAAACACAGAAGCAAGCAACATTTTCTAAGGTGTATTTACATTTTGTATATATTTTTGCCAGTATTTCAAAGTTTGTATGTAAAATAGAAAGATTGAACTTATTAATTAAAGTTAAAAATCGACTGTAGAATTGCATGTTTTAAATCAGGATTTTTTTAAATGTGTCTGTCCATTAGAATGGACATCCCACATAGCATTTTATGCCATTATAAATATCTCAATATCTCAGCACTGGAAGGTCTAGAGCCTCCATTTTTGCACTCAGGTCTAAGTCTCATTGGCCCTCTATCAGAATCCAGAGTTTCAAGAAGATCAGAGCAACTCAAAATTTTGACCCGAAAAAAAAAATCGACAGTGGTACCCCTGTCGTTTTTTGTTTTTCCAATCTTCTTGAAACTCTGGATTCTGAAAGAGGGCCATGAGACTTAGACCTGAGTGCAAAAATGGAGGCTCTAGACCCTTCCAGGGCTGAGATATTGAGATATTTATAATGGCATGAATGCTATGTGGGATGTCAATATCTCAGCTCTGGAAGAGATTCCAGATCCCACTTAGCCCGCCTGCAATCTATTGAATGGCGATTTGGGTAGTGTATTTTTTTGGAAATTTTAATTAAAGTTCCTGTCATAATAAAAACTATTTTACTGCACTCAGGGGGGCCCCTTGATTCTGTGGCACCAAGCGCCATCCCATAATTCCACCGTCCATGAACCCACTATTTTTATAATGGCATACGAGGGATCTCAATATCTCAGGTCTGCAAGGTAGGGATGGGGAAATGAAGCTTCATGAAGCAATGAGGCTTTCCCCTGACTGTTCCGGGAAAAGATTCAAAGCTTCGAGAGTGTCGAGAACAGCGCCATCTGGTGCTTATTTAAAATAAAGCAGCAAGAAGCTCTGACAGATGAAGCAACCACAACACACTACAGTGTTTCAATGTTATGTGTACAAATAAAAACCTTACATGTTTGTGTTTGATTTGTTCATTTAATAAATTCATTTCCCCATTAAAGTGTGACAATAAAATATACTATAAGCTTATATGATTCAATAAGACTTAATGTAGGCCTACTCTCTCTCTCTCTGTACACACACACACACACACACACACACACACATAATGAATAAGAACATTGTCTGATGGATCATCTGTTTTTAAATGTATGACACTTGGCAGTGATAGTGCTTGTATCTGTAACTGTCGGAATGACAGAAAGGTGACAAAGTTTTTAATTATTTTTGTTTTAGAAATAAAAGCTGTTTCACAGTGTTGGGGCTGAGTCTATTTCTCCTCTTACACAGTAACTCAACAGGGAAACTCAAAAATTCTACACGAAAAGAACGACAGGGCCCTGTCGACTTTTTCGGTGCAAAAAAAAAAAAAAGTTTCTCTGATCTTCTTGAAACTCTGGATTCTGACAGAGGGCCATGAGACTTAGATCTGAGCGCAAAAATGGAGGCTAGACCCTTCCAGAGCTGAGATATTGAGAGATCCCACGAACCCACTATTTTTATAATGCATAAATGCTACATGGGATCTCAATATCTCAGCTCAGGAAGGGTCTAGAGACTCCATTTTTGCACTCAGGTCTAAGTCTCATGGCCCTCTATCAGAATCCAGAGTGTCAAGAAGATTGGAGAAACTTATTTTTTTTTCGGGTCGAAATTTTGAGTTTGTCTGATCTTCTTGAAACTCTGGACTCTGATAGAGGGCCATGAGACTTAGACCTGAGTGCAAAAATGGAGTCTCTAGACCCTTCCTGAGCTGAGATATTGAGATCCCATGTAGCATTTATGCCATTATAAAAATAGTGGGTTCGTGGACGGTGGAATTATGTGATGGCGCTTGGTGCCACAGACTCAAGGGGGCCTCCCTGAGAGCAGTAAAATAGTTTTCATTCATACAGGAACTTTAATTAAATTGTCCAAAAAATACAATAAACCCAAATCCCCATTCAATAGATTGTAGGCGGGCTAAGTGAGATCTCAATATCTCAGCTCTGGAAGGGTCTAGAGCCTCCATTTTTGCACTCAGGTCTAAGTCTCATTGGCCCTCTATCAGAATCCAGAGTTTCAAGAAGATCAGAGCAACTCAAAATTTCGACCCAAAAAAAAAAAAAAACGACAGTGGTACCCTTGTTGTTTTTTGTTTTTTTTTTTGGTGCGAAAAAATATGTTTCTCCAATCTTCTTGAAACTCTGGATTCTGACAGACGGCCATGAGACTTAGACCTGAGTGCAAAAATGGAGGCTCTAGACCCTTCCAGAGCTGAGTTATTGTGATATTTATAATGGCATAAATGCTACATGGGATCTCAATATCTCAGCTCAGGAAGGGTCTAGAGACTCAATTTTTGCACTCAGGTCTAAGTCTCATGGCCCTCTACCAGAATCCAGAGTTTCAAGAAGATCAGAGAAACTCAAAATTTCGACCCCCCTCCCAAAAAAAACGACACGGGTACCACTGTCTTTTTTTTTTTTTTTTTCGGTACAAAAAATTAAGTTTCTCCAATCTTCTTAAAACTCTGGATTCTGATAGAGGGCCACGAGACTTAGAACTGAGTGCAAAAATGGAGTCTCTAGACCCTTCCTGAGCTGAGATATTGAGATCCCACTTAGCCCGCCTGCAATCTATTGAATGGTGATTTGGGTAGTGTATCTTTTGGACATTTTAATTAAAGTTCCTGTCATAATAAAAACTATTTTACTGCACTCAGGGGGGCACCTTGAGTCTGTGGCACCAAGCGCCATCCCATAATTCCACCATCCATGAACCCACTATTTTTATAATGGCATACGAGGGATCTCAATATCTCAGGTCTGCAAGGTAGGGATGGGGAAATGAAGCTTCATGAAGCAATGAGGCTTTCCCCTGACTGTTCCGGGAAAAGATTCAAAGCTTCGAGAGTGTCGAGAACAGCGCCATCTGGTGCTTATTTAAAATAAAGCAGCAAGAAGCTCTGACAGATGAAGCAACCACAACACACTACAGTGTTTCAATGTTATGTGTACAAATAAAAACCTTACATTTTTGTGTTTGATTTGTTAATTTAATAAATTAATTTCCCCATTAAAGTGTGACAAAATATACAATAAGCTTATATGATTCAATAAGATTTAATGTAGGCCTACTCTCTCTCTCTCTCCCTCTGTACACACACACACACACACACATAATGAATAAGAACATTGTCTGATGGATCATCTGTTTTTAAATGTATGACACTTGGCAGTGATAGTGCTTGTATCTGTAACTGTCGGAATGACAGAAAGGTGAAAAAGTTTTTAATTTATTTTTGTTTTAGAAATAAAAGCTGTTTCACAGTGTTGGGGCTGAGTATATTTCTCCTCTTACACAGTAACTCAACAGGGAAACTCAAAATTTCTACACGAAAAGAACAACAGGGCCCTGTCGATTTTTTCGCTGCAAAAAAAAAAGTTTCTCTGATCTTCTTGAAACTCTGGATTCTGATAGAGGGCCATGAGACTTAGATCTGAGCGCAAAAAAAAAAACAAAAAACGTAAGGGGTACCACTGTCGTTTTTTTTTCAGGCCGAATTTAATTGAGATCTAAGTCTCATGGCCCTCTATCAGAATCCAGAGTTTTGGGAAGATTGCATAAACTTAATTTTTCGCCCCAAAAAAAAAAAACGAAAGGGGTACCACTGTCGTTTTTTTTTTCGGGCCGAATTTTTGAGTTTCGATATCTCAGCTCTGGAAGGGGCTAGAGCCTCCATTTTTGCACTCAGGTCTAAGTCTCATGGCCCTCTATCAGAATCCAGAGTGGGAAGATTGGAGAAACTTAATTTCGCCCGAAAAAAAAAAAACGTAAGGGGTACCACTGTCGTTTTTTTTTTCGGGCCGAATTTTTGAGTTTCGATATCTCAGCTCTGGAAGGGGCTAGAGCCTCCATTTTTGCACTCAGGTCTAAGTCTCATGGCCCTCTATCAGAATCCAGAGTTTTGGGAAGATTGGAGAAACTTAATTTTTCGCCCAAAAAAAAAAAAACGTAAGGGGTACCACTGTCGTTTTTTTTTTTCGGGCCGAATTTTTGAGTTTCGATATCTCAGCTCTGGAAGGGGCTAGAGCCTCCATTTTTGCACTCAGGTCTAAGTCTCATGGCCCTCTATCAGAATCCAGAGTTTTGGGAAGATTGGAGAAACTTAATTTTTCGCCCGAAAAAAAAAACGTAAGGGTACCACTGTCGTTTTTTTTCGGGCCGAATTTTTGAGTTTCGATATCTCAGCTCTGGAAGGGGCTAGAGCCTCCTTTTGCACTCAGGTCTAAGTCTCATGGCCCTCTATCAGAATCCAGAGTTTGGGAAGATTGGAGAAACTTAATTTTTCGCCCGAAAAAAAAAAACGTAAGGGGTACCACTGTCTTTTTTTTTTCGGGCCGAATTTTTGAGTTTCGATATCTCAGCTCTGGAAGGGCTAGAGCCTCCATTTTTGCACTCAGGTCTAAGTCTCATGGCCCTCTATCAGAATCCAGAGTTTTGGGAAGATTGGAGAAACTTAATTTTTCGCCCGAAAAAAAAACGTAAGGGGTACCACTGTCGTTTTTTTTTTCGGGCCGAATTTTTGAGTTTCGATATCTCAGCTCTGGAAGGGGCTAGAGCCTCCATTTTTGCACTCAGGTCTAAGTCTCATGGCCCTCTATCAGAATCCAGAGTTTTGGGAAGATTGGAGAAACTTAATTTTTCGCCGAAAAAAAAAAAACGTAAGGGTACCACTGTCGTTTTTTTTTCGGGCCGAATTTTTGAGTTTCGATATCTCAGCTCTGGAAGGGCTAGAGCCTCCATTTTTGCACTCAGGTCTAAGTCTCATGGCCCTCTATCAGAATCCAGAGTTTTGGGAAGATTGGAGAAACTTAATTTTTCGCCCGAAAAAAAAACGTAAGGGTACCACTGTCGTTTTTTTTTCGGGCCGAATTTTTGAGTTTCGATATCTCAGCTCTGGAAGGGGCTAGAGCCTCCATTTTTGCACTCAGGTCTAAGTCTCAGTGCCCTCTATCAGAATCCAGAGTTTTGGGAAGATTGGAGAAACTTAATTTTTCGCCCGAAAAAAAAAAACGTAAGGGGTACCACTGTCGTTTTTTTTTCGGGCCGAATTTTTGAGTTTCGATATCTCAGCTCTGGAAGGGCTAGAGCCTCCATTTTTGCACTCAGGTCTAAGTCTCATGGCCCTCTATCAGAATCCAGAGTTTTGGGAAGATTGGAGAAACTTAATTTTTCGCCCAAAAAAAAAAAACGTAAGGGTACCACTGTCGTTTTTTTTTCGGGCCGAATTTTTGAGTTTCGATATCTCAGCTCTGGAAGGGGCTAGAGCCTCCATTTTTGCACTCAGGTCTAAGTCTCATGGCCCTCTATCAGAATCCAGAGTTTTGGAAGATTGGAGAAACTTAATTTTTCGCCCGAAAAAAAAAAAACGTAAGGGGTACCACTGTCGTTTTTTTTTCGGGCCGAATTTTTGAGTTTCGATATCTCAGCTCTGGAAGGGGCTAGAGCCTCCATTTTTGCACTCAGGTCTAAGTCTCATGGCCCTCTATCAGAATCCAGAGTTTTGGGAAGATTGGAGAAACTTAATTTTTCGCCGAAAAAAAAAACGTAAGGGGTACCACTGTCGTTTTTTTTCGGGCCGAATTTTTGAGTTTCGATATCTCAGCTCTGGAAGGGGCTAGAGCCTCCATTTTTGCACTCAGGTCTAAGTCTCATGGCCCTCTATCAGAATCCAGAGTTTTGGGAAGATTGGAGAAACTTAATTTTCGCCGAAAAAAAAAAACGTAAGGGGTACCACTGTCGTTTTTTTTCGGGCCGAATTTTTGAGTTTCGATATCTCAGCTCTGGAAGGGCTAGAGCCTCCATTTTTGCACTCAGGTCTAAGTCTCATGGCCCTCTATCAGAATCCAGAGTTTTGGGAAGATTGGAGAAACTTAATTTTTCGCCCAAAAAAAAAAAACGTAAGGGGTACCACTGTCGTTTTTTTTCGGGCCGAATTTTTGAGTTTCGATATCTCAGCTCTGGAAGGGCTAGAGCCTCCATTTTTGCACTCAGGTCTAAGTCTCATGGCCCTCTATCAGAATCCAGAGTTTGGGAAGATTGGAGAAACTTAATTTTTCGCCCAAAAAAAAAAAAACGTAAGGGGTACCACTGTCGTTTTTTTTTTCGGGCCGAATTTTTGAGTTTCGATATCTCAGCTCTGGAAGGGCTAGAGCCTCCATTTTTGCACTCAGGTCTAAGTCTCATGGCCCTCTATCAGAATCCAGAGTTTGGGAAGATTGGAGAAACTTAATTTTTCGCCCAAAAAAAAAAAACGTAAGGGGTACCACTGTCGTTTTTTTTCGGGCCGAATTTTTGAGTTTCGATATCTCAGCTCTGGAAGGGGCTAGAGCCTCCATTTTTGCACTCAGGTCTAAGTCTCATGGCCCTCTATCAGAATCCAGAGTTTTGGAAGATTGGAGAAACTTAATTTTTCGCCCCAAAAAAAAAAACGTAAGGGGTACCACTGTCGTTTTTTTTTTCGGGCCGAATTTTTGAGTTTCGATATCTCAGCTCTGGAAGGGGCTAGAGCCTCCATTTTTGCACTCAGGTCTAAGTCTCATGGCCCTCTATCAGAATCCAGAGTTTTGGGAAGATTGGAGAAACTTAATTTTTCGCCCGAAAAAAAAAAACGTAAGGGGTACCACTGTCGTTTTTTTTTTCGGGCCGAATTTTTGAGTTTCGATATCTCAGCTCTGGAAGGGGCTAGAGCCTCCATTTTTGCACTCAGGTCTAAGTCTCATGGCCCTCTATCAGAATCCAGAGTTTTGGAAGATTGGAGAAACTTAATTTTTCGCCCAAAAAAAAAAAAACGTAAGGGGTACCACTGTCGTTTTTTTTCGGGCCGAATTTTTGAGTTTCGATATCTCAGCTCTGGAAGGGCTAGAGCCTCCATTTTTGCACTCAGGTCTAAGTCTCATGGCCCTCTATCAGAATCCAGAGTTTTGGGAAGATTGGAGAAACTTAATTTTTCGCCCAAAAAAAAAAAACGTAAGGGGTACCACTGTCGTTTTTTTTTTTCGGGCCGAATTTTTGAGTTTCGATATCTCAGCTCTGGAAGGGGCTAGAGCCTCCATTTTTGCACTCAGGTCTAAGTCTCATGGCCCTCTATCAGAATCCAGAGTTTTGGAAGATTGGGAGAAACTTAATTTTTCGCCCAAAAAAAAAAACGTAAGGGTACCACTGTCGTTTTTTTTCGGGCCGAATTTTTTGAGTTTCGATATCTCAGCTCTGGAAGGGCTAGAGCCTCCATTTTTGCACTCAGGTCTAAGTCTCATGGCCCTCTATCAGAATCCAGAGTTTTGGGAAGATTGGGAGAAACTTAATTTTTCGCCGAAAAAAAAAAAAACGTAAGGGGTACCACTGTCGTTTTTTTTTTCGGGCCGAATTTTGAGTTTCGATATCTCAGCTCTGGAAGGGGCTAGAGCCTCCATTTTTGCACTCAGGTCTAAGTCTCATGGCCCTCTATCAGAATCCAGAGTTTGGGAAGATTGGAGAAACTTAATTTTCGCCCAAAAAAAAAAACGTAAGGGGTACCACTGTCGTTTTTTTTTTGGGCCGAATTTTTGAGTTTCGATATCTCAGCTCTGGAAGGGGCTAGAGCCTCCATTTTTGCACTCAGGTCTAAGTCTCATGGCCCTCTATCAGAATCCAGAGTTTTGGGAAGATTGGAGAAACTTAATTTTTCGCCCCCCAAAAAAAAAAACGTAAGGGGTACCACTGTCGTTTTTTTTTTCGGGTCGAAATTTTGAGTTTCGATATCTCAGCTCTGGAAGGGCTAGAGCCTCCATTTTTGCACTCAGGTCTAAGTCTCATGCCCTCTATCAGAATCCAGAGTTTTGGGAAGATTGGAGAAACTTAATTTTTCGCCCGAAAAAAAAAACGTAAGGGGTACCACTGTCGTTTTTTTCGGGCCGAATTTTTTTTTCGATATCTCAGCTCTGGAAGGGGCTAGAGCCTCCATTTTTGCACTCAGGTCTAAGTTTCTCATGGCCCTCT